>APFE031144577.1:23641-62390 GCA_000404065.3 Pinus taeda
TGTTCAAATATAGTCGTTACTTGAAATTATGTCTCTACATTGCTCTTTATTTAAGTCTTTGCCATGGTCTGCCTCTTCCTCTGGTCTTGATGATGAACCACACTTGGTTCAAAATGCGTTGGCCAAAAAAAAATAAAAATCTCTCATGTGATTTCTACCGAAAGAATTTGTTTAATTCGTGATTTTTCGTCAAGAATTCAACTGTGCAGTTTGATTCTTCAACATATGTGTGAATTTTCAGTCCATCATCGGAAGTGGAGGTATTAGATGCATTGATGCCATGTCTTTTTTATTTTTATTTTTGTTGAGATGATGATTTGATTTTGAGATCTATGTATCCCACTTTGTGAGAGGATCATTGTATGCCACTTTGCGTGAGAGATTGTTCCTTTGTCATGTTGGAGGAGAGATTTTATGAGTGAGAGTTCTTATAGGAGAACATCTTGTGGAGAGACTTGCCACTCTAGAGAAGAATTTCATCCTTGTATTTGACAAACAACAAATCATGTACTCATCATCATCTTGCAGCATTTAATGAAGTGGCCTCCCCACTCTTGACACCGGGCCCGAAGATGTAGCCCACCTTGGGTGAACTCTGTTAAAAATTTGTATGTATTCTTTGATTTGATGATTGTTGTTATGTTTCTTCTTGTTTAAAGTATACACATGTGGTTTTTCATACTCTTTCACATGCAATTCGGATAACATCACATAAGTAAAAGATCTTGGTTAATTATGGTAGATGAATTGTGATTATTCATTATCATTATGATAATTGTTATTTAATGCTTTGAGGAAGAGGAATATTTTGCACTTTCGACCCCGAGAAGCCAGCTGGTGAGCCTTGAGCTTTGTTTCAGGACCGGTTAGGATTTGTGTCATTTTGTTGGTTTGGAGGGTCCCTGGAGCCCTGGAGCAGCATGTTAGTTGGGTTGGCACCTTGGAAGTTATCTTGAAGGGTTCCTGGAGCCCTAGAGAAAGATCGTTGTTGGGTTGGTACCTTGGCAGTTAGCTTGGAGGGTTCCTGGAGCCCTAGATCAACATGGTTATTAGGTTGGAACCTTTTATGTAGATGTATGGATGTTTTCTCTACCATTGCTTGTGGAGTTGTATCCCTGGCTCAGGGGTGGCTTGTGGTTGAAATTCATAAACCACGTGGTTTATGGTAGGGAGAAACGTGGAGAACTCGTAGCTAGTTGATCTATTTTTACCAAATAAGTGTTTGATTAATGTGTTGTGTTGTTTTATTTATATGAATTACTATTTAAACATTATCTTCAACATTCACATGCAATAATATAGAATGATCTATTGTGAAATTTAATTATGTGTCATGTTTACTGTGCATATTATTCCTTGTGCATATTGATGTATTTTATGCTCTGTTGCAACCACAATGGGGGTTTCATGTAATATATTCCAATGTTGACAATTAGTGGATAATTCCACAGTGCAATGTTATAAATCTAGATCATATGTGTGGAATTAACATTTTAAGCATTCTCCAATTGCATTTTAGAAAACCCAGCTCTGCAAGGCATGAGAGCAACCAAGAGTAGGTTAGGGTTTTTGCTTCCATGGAAGAGTTATGTAATTAGGGTGTCATGGATGCGGTAGCATCACCTAGCAGGAGTTTTGAGACATTACAATTTTCATTCAATTCATTAATAAAAAAATGTCATATTAACTAGTGTCATATCAAATGAGTTATGGTTTTTTGGGCATGTGGTGTTGATAAGCCATGATATTGTAACAAAGCCTATCTACAGATTAAGAATCTCCATGAGAATGTGGGGGTGAATCTCCATGGTTAAAAATCTTGTTACATGATTTTTTTTTCAAATATATATATATATATATAATATATATATATAATAATAATTTATTTTATCATAATGAAAAAATAATATTCTAATAAAGGTATAATTAGTTATTTTTTAGAAAAAAAAATTTAAGCAACTGAGATGTAAGATCAAATAAGTATTTTGAAAGGTTATTGTGATTGATAGCATAGAATTTTACTAGTCATTTTTAATTTATATGACTACTTAACTAATTAAAACCAATTAATAAAAAGTTATGGTATAGAAAATAATGTCTCATCTATAAATGATTATTTATAAAAAAAAAAATAAATTTAAACCAATTATATTAATAAAAATAATCAAATATAGAGATTTAATTATAATTGATAAATAATAAATTTGAAAATTTAGTTAATAACTAGTAAAATATAAGAAACACAATTAAGAAAATGTGATTATAAAAATAAATCTAAAAATTAACATTATTATCATATAATTAAAATGAAAATTTAAAAATATTAGTCGTTTAATATGCTTCTTCATCTCAACAAAAACATTGTACTTTATATTATTTTTAATATAAATTAAAATAATGAGATAGTTTCGATGGATTTTTAGAAATTATCCTTATGCTATTTTAACATATTATTCTAATGTAATTTATATTAAATATTATAAAGAAGTTTTTTTTTCTTATGTTATTTAATTATCCATAATTATTAGGTGAATGGTAGGGATTTAACCTCCATATAATATTCTAAAATATTCTTATTAATAGTCACAAATTAAGAGTTGAGATTTATCTTAAAAGTAGTTATGCCATTTTCCTTTTTAATTAAATTGATTAATTAAAAAAACAAAAATCATGTGAAAAAATGTCATATCAAAAATGTTTTTTGGGTATGTGCCCTTGATAAGCCATTGTATTGTAACAAAACTTACTAGAAATTAAAAATCTCCATAATAAAATAGAAATGGATCTTCACAATTAAAATTTTTGTTATGTGTTTATATATATGTTTAATTCATACATTATTTCTTTTAAAAATAATGTTTAATGTATTATAAAATAAATGTTTTAATGTTGATTATAGATTTCTACTCAACTACTCTTAATAATCATATTCATATTGATAAAAAAAAATTAGGTGCTTTTAGGAAAGTAGCTTTCAGTTTAGTATATAGAAATACGACACATGGAATTGTAAAGTCCAACATTAGTTCTTATTAATTCTCACCATACAACCGAGAATACATTAATTAGAATAATTGGGTTCCTCTATTTTATATTACATTGAAGAAAAAAAATTAACATTTTAAGACGATAACCCTACCCCAACACTCTTACTAAGAATGTAAGCATGAGTTGGGGCCCCCTTTTGCCTCGGGTGCATTAAGCCAATGCATTCAACACAAAGGAAAAGTTGATTTTTGTGAATGAGAAGTAGTACAAGGGGATTTTAGGGTGCAAACAGGCAAAAAATATGAGACAATCACAGAGAAAAAAATTCACTTGAATCCTACCAAAATCAGCTAAAAGTAATGCAAGTGTTACAACCAGGTTACAGTCATTAGTAGAGGAACAAGCATGGTTGAGTGTGGTCAACAGTAAAAACAAGACAATTTTATCGACACATGAGAGGTCTAGTCCAATATAGGGAGAAATCAAAGTTACACCAACAAATAGAGAAGACAAATACATGGACACATACAACCCCACAACCACTCTATTTTTATGGTCATTTGAGCTCTACGTATGCGTACTCATGAGCATGAAAAAAAGAATTGTGTTCATTGAGCTAAAAGGACAATTCAATGATCTCAAGTTAAAAGAAATTATGGAGTCCAATCAGAAAATTGAAAAGGAAAACAAGATTCTCAAAGAGAAGGTAATAAACTTATGAAGAAGTATGGAAAAAGGATAACAAGAATTGGTGTTGGCTTGATGGGGCTTGACCCAGGTTCAACGTTATCTGTGCCAACCAGCAAAACCCTAACTGCTGGCCCTTTCGACAACAACTTGGGTAACGTAGGCTGCAGTCTCACCCGAAGCAGTATTGGGGGATGCTAGAACCAGGTTTCTGCATCCAGAAGCATGTGTGATGTGTTCCTGCAGTCTTTAAGGCTTAGATCTACCTTCACACACCTTTAACCCTTCTGAACATACAACTATTGTAATTCTATCTAAATGACTGACAGATCTTCGCGAAAGTCCTTAATTATCCTTAACATGCATAAAGAGTACAGATCTACTAGTTTCGCGCAGTAAATAAGCATTAACTCATACAAATTGTAACATATAGTGAAGATACATAAACTTTGCAGAAGTAATAATTAAGACACAAATGCATCAGAATTGGCTCAGAATAGTCTTTATTAAGTATAATCGTTCAGATACACACTTATTTTTCCTACGCACTCAATTGCAGGGGCCCACACACTCAGTTTGCGGACTTACTAAGGTCTTCGCGCACTTAGCTGCATGAGCCTTCCCTTTCGCATAAGTACATGAAACAGAGCTTTCCTACCTTAGCACCTTTCCCTTACAATGATTCTTCACTATTAGATACTTTTTAAGACTCTCTATGACTCATCTATATATAGCATTTGCTTTATAATACTATGGTATGTAGACCATGGGTAGGTCTCAAAACCACTCTATCGCCTACCCACCCAAGGGAATAAAGTCCCTTTGACTCGTACTAGCTTTGCGCTCCGCTTCCACATTTTGTGGAGACTTTACATTTGTTACAAAAAGGTATTATAAAATTGACCCAAAACTTGACCAAAATGACCCCAAGAACCTTATCCCAACAACCCCCCGACACAAATTGGGTGACTTTCCCTCGAGTCACTCGACTGGCGTAGCAATATTCAACTAGAGTTCGTGGAACTCCACCCTAAGTACCTGCAAATCAATAGTTCCCTGCACTACCGCTTGTTGTACTTTGTCTACCAGCTCCTCTATTGTAGGGCTTTCCACCACGAGACCAATTGTTTGTTGTGTTTGCTGGATTATCTTCAACTTCTCTTATATTGATAGAGTAATATGGCTTGCTTCCTCTGTCCACGGCTTTGTCTTGGCCTTCAAGATGGCCTCTTTCCTCTGAAACTCCTCAATTTGTGTCTACAATTTTTTACCTTCTGTCAAGCAAGCGAAGCACGGGACTGGCGCAAGAGTGCGTGCAGTCGCCCTAAGTTCATCAAATTGTTGTTGATTCTCCTAGATATCTGTGCCAATTTTCTGCAGAGTCTTCCGTAATTCCTTTACCTGCTCAAAGAGATCGGTGCATCCCTTGACTCCTTCATCTAACGTGACCATTCCTTCTTTGATGGTTGCTCTGCGCTGCTCTTGGACTTCTAGTGGAGTGGTTGGCTGCAACTTCAACTGCAGCTCTGAGATCTGCATCTGTGACTCAAATCGGACTCAACCGACTTCCTCCTTTGATTCTCTAAGTTCGATAGCCAGCTTTCAAATCTTCACTTCTGATGCTGCATCTTTGGGGATATTAAGTTCAGGTAGCGTAGTACATGTTGGTGTAATGGTTGCCTCCAAGTTGTGGCTGTGCATGGTAATTTGTTCCTTTTCTTTCAGTGTCTGTGCCTTCTCTGTAAATATTTGCTTGTTATTCATCTTTACTTTGCTGGTGAATAAGTGTGCGCTACTCCTTGACCCTGAGCTCGTCTAATACCCCCTGATGTAGTTCATGGAGGGTCTGAATAGGCAATGTGGCTAGGTTGACACCCACATCCTTGATCTGTGCAAGCTGGGTGTTTTCTTCATCTATATGTGCACGTAGTGATCCCTCTGGTAATGGTATGGCTCTAAGATCCAAAGTCCTATCTATCTCTAACACAGTTGTGCTCGCTTGTTGCAAGCTTGCTTGAATCTTGCTCACCTGTCCCATGCTTGCTTGAATTCATCCAATTTGAATCTGCAACTCACGCAGATCCTTCTACACGTTCCCTAGTGCATGCTGGTATTGTTTCTCAAACTGCATCCACACTTCGTTCGTTGTGTCGTGGACCTTGTCCAATTTCATCCAAGTCCCCCTCAGTGAGGACCATTGGGTCTACGTGCGTGTGCTGATTTGACTTCTGCTTCTTCCTAGGTCCAGAAGTCATCTCCTTATGGCACTTTGTTATTCTGAAAGGAGTGCTCTGATCCTCACCCCCACCTCCTTCCTCATCAGACCCTTCCTTGTCTGTAGTATGCTGAGAAGTAGACTCCTTAACATCCTCCATGGTTTCCTTTGCGACACGCTCTTTTTCAGCAGCTGCCTTAGTAGCAACTGCCTTGGTAGTAGCTTCCTTATTTCATTGTGCAGTCGTCTCTCAGGTTGCAGCCTGCTCCACCACTTTTTTCTTCTGCACTGCTATAGTATACGTAGAGGAACTCTCTTTGCCCTTTCTTGTGCCCGCGCCAAGATCTGTGAGGTGCAACCACTCCCCTGGCCATTTTCCCACAATTTCTTGTACATTTGCTTCAGTGACTAGGTACGACAATTTGTACCATACCTTCTTACGGTCTAGTTGCGCATGGATAGGCACATTGTGAAAATCTTCCTTGAACTCTGCGTATGCCTCCAACTGCTCAAATAGGGTTGGTGACAACCTCAGCCTTTGGTTGATCACCGTGCAGAGCTCCATCTCTACCAGTACCCAAAACATCTTCGTTTCCATGACCCTCTCTATATCCTTTGTCAACCATAGTGAAGCGAACTTCACGGCCTCTGGTATGTTGACATCATGTGGAGGGAACTGACTGTATTATGGTAGCCTCCATGTGACGAGGGCGATCAACAATAGTGACCAGGCATAATGGAATGCCTTGCCCTCATCTTGTGCTTCGTGAAAATTCAACAAAAACTCCTTACACAAATATTGTGCCTAGTTGTACTGTACCCCGTTTACGCATTGGGCAACAAGCAAAATAACTGGCGCCGAAACCTCGTCCGTGCAACACTTTCTAATAACCTTGTAGGCCAAAATCTGCATGGCAAACTATACCGCCTTGTTTGTGATTGAGCGGATGGAGTAGTCGCGTGACTTCTTTACTAAGCCAAACTCACTTTTCATCCTATTTGCGAGTTTCTTTTCCTTGGTCTTTCCTCCAATTTCCATAATCGATTGTTCCCTGTATATATTTGAGAACATGTTTGGCTACTTCCCAGTGCACCCTCTTCAACTCCACCATGAATTGACTAAGGGTGTTGACAGCGTAACAAATGTCTAGTCTGGTATTGACCAAATACATCAAGGACCCTACAAGCTGCCTATATAAGTTGGGATCAACGTCCTTGTCTTCTGATGCATCAATTTTCATCCAGTTGTTGATCATTGGAGTAGCCATGGGTCTACAATCCTCCATCCTGAATTTCTTTATAATTTCTGTAGCATATGTCCCTTGTCTAAGGAATATCTCCCCCTTTTGTTGCCTGCTGAAGCCCCAAAAATTGGGTCTACAACAAGGGGGATACTCGCCCAGTCAGGACCTTGGTTGGCAGCTCCTTATCCGTTTGGTATAGCGGGTCCGACTGGGGATATGGGACCAGTTTCCTAATTTGTGAGTGTGTGTGTAGAATTTGATGTTTCTGATCTAATGGTTCCTAATTAAGATATTCTAATTCTAATTTTAATCTAATGCTATGCTATTGTATTCTAGTAAACAAAAACATCTAAGTCTACACTAACCCGGGGTGTGATTCTTCTATTATGCGATCTAAAAAGATTTCAAATAACAATTGGTAATAAAGATCATTCAGCTATTATGAGAAAAGAATTCAATAAAGATGAACCACTTCGTATAAAAAGTTAGACGAAACAGTTGTGAAAAAGATATCGCATAATGAGCTATTCATACATTAAGCATAAATAAATAGCTATCACCGTACAAAAGTGCCAAATGATAACTCAGGCATTCACACATTAATATATAAACAACTAAAACTGAATATCACTTTAACACATAAGCAGAAATGGTTAAGAGATAAAAGTACCATTTATAACTAGTCCTACTCATGAGCTTCAAGCGACAATGACTTATCTCTCCTTGATCTAACATCCACTAAGAGTACAAAAGTGCAACATCAGTAGCAGATATTAAATGCAAACGTTAACAAATCCTATTCCATTCATTCATCAAAACCTCCTCGGAGGGTGCAAAAGTGCATGTTCTGAGGACAAGTTTTTGATAAATTTCTGGACCCTTCTCTAAATGCATGAGAAGGGTTTAAATACTACTAACTAAAACTAAAAATAACTTATTACAAAAATTTAGGATGCGGTTTAAATGACCGTCCTTTTTCTAAGCAATAAAATAAAACTATTTCTAAAATTAAATCTAACATCTAACTATTTCTGTATTTGCTCCTTAATATCGCAAGCATTCAACATTGCCTGAGAAGAGTTGGTCGACCGACTTCAGCTTATCATTGTGCTGAGAGAACAGAATTAGCAAGATCTAGCACCATCCTTTTGGAAGAATTGATTACGTATTTGGGAATCATCCGATGACTATGTGACTTTACCATGTATGCCCAGTATTATTCCCAATTTAACTTGGTTAACCCTGAAATTGCTTTTTCCTTTTCTTTAGCTTTCTATTTCTAACGTCGCCTCTTGCAATTTTTTTAGGGTTTGCAGGTAACTAAGCAATTGGAAGCTGTCCTTTTTGAGAAATTTTCTCAGCGATGCGCGATTAGCGCTAGGTGCTAATCGCGCATCGGAAACTGCCTCTGTTTCTTGATTCTGGCTTCCTTGACGCGTTTTTCGCCTTTTACGCATTTTGGGAGATATAAAACTCAAACTTTGTGAAGATAATGATTCCGTAAGCTCTTGACCTGAGTCTTAAACTGTTCATCTCTATCATCAATGTTGTCCGTGTATGTGAGAATTTGGGGTCTTGCTGCTATCCAGTGCAGGAATGAATGAGCTAACTATGTAACTAATGTTTCAGCCAACCTTAATGGGCCTGTAGTAGCTACAAATCCCATTACCTTAGGATTCTCTTCCCCAAGCAGATTAGGTGCGCCTTCCCAAATGGAAATTGGACTCTTGCCTTTCTTCCTCATAGTATCCTGCATACTGTCTTGTATAACCTTTTGTTCTTCGTTCCTGCAGTTTACAAATGAGGTGAAAGTAATGATAAAAATAATGATAGGAAAGCTTTAAATGCCAAATGTATGCAAAAACACGCCACCTTATGTGAACTGGCTCTTCGATAAATACAAAACCATAGTTTATTAACAACTGGCATATAAATCATTAATTAACATTAAAGCGCGACCAGTTCTTGGTTTATGGAAAAAGCTTTTTCTTGAATATTGAGCTAGGAAAATCTGTGATGGAATGATTTTGCGATTTGCATCGCAGTATCACAGATCGCAGCATCACAGTATCGCTATATCGCTCCATCGCAGTATCGCTATATCGCTGCTTGATCGCAGCATCGCAATATCGCAAATTCCTATGTGTATTTTATGCGATTTTGCGATATGCGATATCACATATTGGTGATTTTAAGGTTTTTCAATGTGAGTGTTCATTGATGCATGCGATGCGATGTAGTTTCATGTCGCAATCTCACATTTTTTAAAATTTTAGCTCATAAGAAGGCATCCTATCATTCTTTGCACGAAGCGATATTTCTTAAGGAGTGACTTTACTTTCTTCATTATGAAACTTAAGCTTTTTTAGATTTTTCAAAGGTATTTTCCTAAGTTCATGATGGTAAACTTTATTAAAAAAGAAATATAAGCACTAATTATTTTTTTTAATTTTTGACTAAGGGTCCCCACTTATTTAGTATTAGCAATAACACTATATAAGGAGGGGGGTTGTTGGTGGCCACAACAATTGGTGATTCACTTGGAAGAACTAGTTATCTATGTTTTTCTATTGAATTTTCTAAACTTCCAAAACAGATTTTTTTTTAGAAAGTTAAACTTTATTATGGAAAGATAAAGTACATTATGCTCTAACCTGTCAATGACATTTTGTTTCAACTATTTTCAACTTTGATTATTTTCTTCCTCGAGCTAGTCCTTGTATTTACATCAGTCATTACTTGGTCTGTAAAGGTAAAACAAAGTCTTCTCTATAAACCAGTTTTAAATATGCTCATTTGTCGTAGGTAGAGCCTCTGCTGCCAGCAGACGTTTATAGCGTCGATAGGGTTCCTTGTTACCCAACAATGATCCTATATGATTCCTACTTAAAGCAACCTACAACTCTCAAAGAAGAATCCATATCCACACTTATTGCTTTGATTTTCTTTTACTCTTAAAGAACAATGTCTTGGTTTGATAGCCAATTTATGACATAGTCATTCACTTGATTTATAACTTTTCTGAACAAGCTGGCTCGTGATGAGACCCCTGCCTTTTGATTGCAACAATCTTGAGTCATTGCCCTGTTGTGGTGTACAATATTTGGCAAAGTCAGCAAGTTATAATATCTGTGATTTTATGATAAGCCGGCTCATGATGAGACCTCTCATTCTTCAAGATGAAGTGTATCCTTGGATTGTTCCTCTGAAAGTTGTGATTTCCTTAGCAGGGAGGAAGTCATTGTTTCCTTAAGATAGCTCTGGATGATAATAGTAGAGTTTTTGGAAATAGTTGTTTTACAAAGAATCTTTATTTTGTTATTGATACCTTTCATTGCACTGATATAAAACAATTTCTTCACTAAAGATTGTTTTCATCAAACTTTATGAAGTTGAAACTAGTATCATATCTAGGCTAGAGTCTTTAACTGTATCTTCCAATAATAAAGATCAATTTTCCAAAAGATTTGCTATTTATACAAGCGAAAAATCAAAATCTGAAAGAGAATTGGTATCTTATTTGTAAATGCCTAATGTAATCATTCACAACTGGTTTTATTATGAAAATAAAAACAATTACTCTACAAAATAGAAGAATAATCTTCTATGGAAAATATTTCTTTAGAATTTGTCCGTTAACAGGCAAAGAGTCTCTTTTACCTGCTAAATCCTGTAACATAAACGTTGATGGACCTATGACTTCTACAATTTGAAGAGGACCAAGCCACATTCTTTGAAATTTTGTATGTTTCCCTTTCTCTTCATGAGCCTTGTCCCATTTTAAAACTAAATCTCCCATCTGAAAATCTTTTCTGGTCATTATGTTTGAATCAAAAGAGGATTTTATTAGTGCTTGATGATGAGCATGGGTTTTCTTAGCCTGTTCTTGTTGTTATTCTAATTTAATTATTTCCATTTGTCTTAGTTGTAAGGAGGAAGTTGGTACTTCATCAATGTACTGAACTAAAGACAAAGATGGAATTGCTAGATGAGTCGGAAGAACCACTTCTTTCCCATAAACTAAATTAAAGGGAGAAGTGTCGATGAAAGCTTTTTGCGTTATTCGATCTACCCATAAAGCATATATTAAAGAATTATGCCAATTTTTATGATTTTGGTCAACTGTTCTTTTGATAATCTTGATTAGGTTTTTATTTGTAGACTCAGCTAACCCATTGCCTTGTGGGTAGTAATTGGCCGAATATTTAAGTTTGAATCCTCTTTTAAGTGCAAATTCAGTCATTGCATTTCCAAAAAAGTATGATGAATTATCAAACATTAAAGCGGAAGGCAATCCAAACCTGGTGATTATAAATTGATCTATGAACTCAATGATATTTTCAACGTTAGTTGTCTTGAGTGGAATTGCTTCTACCCACTTGGTAAAATAATCTGTCGCTGTAAGGATATATCTATGCTGCTTAGAAGAGTGAGGAACGATCTCACCTATTATGTCCAATCCCCATTGACTGAAAGGTTGCTCAATGTTTTAACTGGTTGTAGTGGCAAGGATGGCTTCTTTTGTCTCCCAGCAGTAGTTTGGCAGACTTGAAATTTCCTCACGTAACTGTGCGAGTCTTTGAATAATGTGGGCCAGTAATAGCCTACGTGCAAGATTTTATGTGCAGTAGCATCTCCAACATAGTGTCCGCCTGCTAGCCCATCGTGGAGTTCCTGCAAAACTTTTTCAGCTTCAGATTTCTCAAGACATCTAAGGAGAACAGAATCATAATTTATTCTAAAAAGAATATCATTTATGAGCTGATATTGTTTGGCTTTCAACCTTAGAGCTCTTTTCTTAGTATGGTCAAGGTGTGAAGGAGCATATCCGTTCTTAAGATAATAAATGATATCGGCGTATAATGACTCAACATCTTTTAGGCTTACCTCGCACATTTGTACCTCTACAGATGGATTTTCAGAAATTCGCGATGCTCCAGCCAACATTTTGCAAAAGCCTTGACCTTTTACAATGTTTGCTGGTTTGATTTCTATGTCATATTCTTGTAAGGCAGTAACCCAATTAGCCCTTTTCTCACCCACATCCTTTTGTACTAGAAGATTCCTTACTACTGGAAATGGTACTATAATTTTAGTATGGGTCTTGAGTAGAAAGGTCTGAAATATTTGATTGCTTTGAAAACATCATAAGCTTTTTTCTCCACATTTGAATAATTTAATTCAGCACCCTGTAAATTTGAACTGAAAAAAGCAATTGGGGCTTCCGCCTTTTCTTGATTCGCTTGAGTGAGTATCGCAGCATATGACCTATCTGAGGCAAATGTATATAAAACAAAAGGCTTTGAAAAATTTGGAATTGCTAAAGATGGAGCATTAATAATAGCTTGCTTGATCAGGTTGAATGCTTCGTGTTCATCTTGGCCCCATTTAAAAATTGAGTTCTTTTTAATCATGGCTTGTAAAGGAGACACGATTCTTGAAAAATCTGGAACAAATCTCTTTACAAAGTTGATCTAACCAAGGAAAGATTGCATGGCTTTTTTGTTGTGAGGTAGGGATATTTCCGAAATCTCTTTGATTCTGTCAGAATCGATATGAATCCCAGATTTTGACACTATGAATCCTAGAAGTCTCCCTTCACTTAATGCAAAAAAGGATTTTTTCAGGTTAAGTGAAATTCCATACCTTAAACAACGTTGGAAGATTTGTTTTAAATCTCTAAGGTGGTTGCTTCGTTTCTTGGAATACACGGTTATATCATCCAAATAAATGACTACAGATTTATTGACTAAACCTTTGAATGCGATGTCCATGGCTCTTTGAAATGTGGCATCAGCATTAATCAAACCAAATGGCATCTTTCGATATGCGTATGTGCCCCATTTAGTTCTAATGTGGTCTTTAATTGATCATCAGGCTGTACCAAAACTTGATTGTATCCTGAAAATCCATCCAAGAAGGACATTGATTTTGAGCCAGCCACTGCCTGCAATATTTGTTCCATAGGTGGTAAAGGAAAATTATCCTTTTGGTAGCCCTTGTTAAGATTTTGAAAGTCAATACAAATTCTAATATCTCCGTTTTTCTTTCTAACAGGTACCATATTGGAGACCCATTTAGAATGTCTGACGGGAAAGATTATTTTGGCTTTCAATAACTTATTGAGTTCAATTTTTATCTGATTTTCTAAATTGGGATGGATCTTTCTCAATTTTTGTTGGACAGGTTTTTCATTATCGATCATTGGAATAGTATGTTGGATGATGGAAGTGTCGTATGTTTTGAGTTCATCATAGTTCCAAGCAAAAACGTTTTTATATTGTCTCAAAAGACGAATATACGCTGATTTTTCTTCAGGGGCTAGGCCGAGGCCTAGATTAATGTTTTGTGGTTTGGCATCGGTTGCTAGGTTTACTAATTCATAATTCAAAGTTGAAATTTGGAGTTTTGAATTGGTAGACCTTTTAAACCGATCTTTCAAATCGTAAGGTCTTCTAACTTGACCACCGACTTAGGTATAACATTGTTAGTGCTATCTTATTGCAATTGTCGATCATGTTGGTCTTCGTCAATTATTTTATTGGAGTAGGATCCTTCAGATGTGAGGAAATTCACGATATCAAGATCTTCGTTGAATATTCTCCAATTTGTGATGTTATCAGGAATAGAAGGTCTAAATATTAATTCTATTGAGAATCTATCTGGACTAAAATCTTCTGAAGGAATGAGCTTAGAAGCTACGTTAGCTAAAAGGTCCGCACTTGCATTTTGGAGTCTGGGAATTGATGAAATATTAAATGCTATAAAATACTCAGTCAGATCTTGAACTAAAGATTGATAATGTTTTAAATGACCTGATAAGCAGTGTATAGTCTTACGTACCTATCTGACTACATTTTCAGAGTCTCCGAAAACTTGGAGGTACTTGACATCTAACCCGATTGCTTTGTACAACCCTTGGACTAAAGCCTCATATTCTGCTGTATTGTTGGTGCAATCAAATTCGAGTCTGCATGTTAACATGATTTTATCTCCTTCTGAACTAATTAGCACACATCTTGCTCCTGCTCCTTCGTTAGATTTAGAACCATCAAAAAATAATTTCCAAAACAAAGATTTATTTACAGGACTATCTAAAAAATTGATACATTTTGAACTATCTGTTTGAAAAAAATTCAACTTGGTACAAAACAGAATGTTCTAAGTAAGGTGACGTATGAGCATTAAAATTGCCGAGGAAAGAATCCACTGAGTAATTGCCAATAATGCTATTGTTATATGCTGCTGGTTCATTTTCCCCCTCTAGTTCCGTTACTATGTATTTTTGATGTAGTTCTCGTTCAACTTTTATTTGATTTGGTTTACCATTGTAGGGCAGCCACATGTGCGACCAGTCAGTTGCGAAGTATCCATGAAGTTTTTCCTGACCAATCCCTGCTAAGAATTAAGCCATAAAATTCTGGAATATCAACAACTAAAATGTCAATAACTTGACATACCTTTGGGTTAGATGACAGCCTTATGGTTACTTGATTTAGTTCGCCAATCACTTCGACTTGCAATCGATCTAGCTGAACTATGCGCACAACATATTTCTGTGGTTGAACGTTTAACTTGGTACATATGGACTTTGGTAAAATATTCGATGAAGCACTAGAATCCACTAAGCAATTATGTACATTCTTATTGAAAATTTCATAAGGAGAAACGGGGGAGTATGAGATCTCGATCTTCCTCCAATTAAAGTGATGTCAGTTGGATCAATCTTGTTGGTCAGATCAATTAGAGGTCTTCCCATGTTATGGGAAGCTTGAGAAAGTACAGCGGCAGGCAAAGGTGCAACTGGCACAACATGTAGTTCTTTCAACATTATCTTTTGTTAATGCTTTAACTTGCTCAAATCGTAAAGAGTGATATTGGCCCTAGCCTTTTTCATGTCTTCTATAATATTGTACTCCATTTCATACGAAATGATCAACGTTTTAGATGGAGTTGATGAATCTGTTTGGACTGGGCTAGTTTGAGTCACTTTAGATGTCGTTTTCTTTGTTGCGACTTTATCCTTTGTTGAAAAGCTTGCGCTCTTTGGCTTGGGGATAGTTTGGGAGGATCAAGCTGATTTCTACTTCATGTGGTAACCGGGAATACTTCTTGATCTTCTTCTTATGGGAGGATGAAATCCCACATTCCTTGTAATTCTACAACTTCTTCTTCATCGGTTTTCCCTTCAGTGGCAATTTCCTCTTCCTCTTCTTCAGATTCAGCACTTGAAATAGCATTGGGAGGCTTTGAATCCGTTGAAGGGCTTCTTTTAAAAGCTCTGTAGAGATTTTTTGAAGAAGTTTTTGCTACTTGATTTTTGATGTCGACCATTTCATTGGACATGGTCTTCAGAACTTTTTGCAATCCTTCCAAATCGAATGGATCTTTCACTTGTTTCTTCTTGGAATCTTCTTTGAAGGTGACTTTCTTGGATTTCCATTCTTCTATCGCGGATTTCTTCTCCAGGGCTATTATACGTTTCTCTACTGCTATTTCTTCTTTCAAGTTTTCGACTACGGTTGTTTTATTAGCCCTGTCCACGAAGATTTCTATGTTTGATGGTAAAGTAGTGATATACCATTCACTTCGCACTTCTTCGCTACGCTGAGAAGCAGTAGGAATTTTGTTTAAGATTTTATTGAACCGTAAATTGAAATCTTTGATAGGTTCCCTTGATTCGGCCCTAAGGTTGGATAGGTCATTGATTAGCGTTGTCGTAGACCTGTCATCACCAAACTTGGTCAGGAATTGTTCTTGGAAGATGTCCCAACTAGTGATAGATCCAGAGGGTAATGAGAAATACCATGATCCGGCTGTTCCTTGCAGAGTATAAGGAAAAAGTCGAACAACAACATCTTCGTTGGTAAACCCATTGAGATTAATGGATAGCATAAAATTGTTTATATGCTCTTCTGCTAGCATGCCTGCGTCAGGATTAAACTTAGGCAGCCATTTCTCAAGATGGGTCGATATTTGACTCAAGGGTGCAGGCATTAAGACTGCCCTAGGGTTGTTCCATGGAGTTTGGGCCATCATTGATTTACTAACAGAGGAAAGTGCAGAAGATGATCACTGCGGTTGGGGAGATGAGGATATTATAATTGCAGATGATTTAGGAGGAGCTGTGAGGGTTCTAGTGGGTGGATGAACGATGACCTGAAGTGGAGGAGTGGATGGTTGACTTCGCGGTGAAGAGGTTGAGATGGATGATGATGATGAAAGAGTCTCACTATCGGACTCTTTAGGTGATTTCCTTGCTCTTTTTCTTCTGGGTAGAGGTAATTTGGTTGGTTGAACGCCAAACTTTTCATTCTTTAATCTGGTCAGGGGATGAGCAGGGTTATATTGCGAAGTCACGCTGCCTTGAGATTTATCAGATCTTTGAGGAGAAATAGAAAATCACTGAAGTTTGTGAATCAGAGATTCGACTTCAGGAGGTTCAATAGTAGATTGTTCTGAAATGTCAGGGTTTGTAGCAGCATTTGATGCTCCAGCGACTTCCAACTCTGGATTTAAGTGTAATGGAGAAGTTTTGGGAGATGGTGAGAGTGATTTACTCTCAGAATGGTATTTAGATTTAGATTTACTTGCCATTCATAGTTCAGGCCCTCCTTCTAGCGCCAAATATGTTGAAGCCCCGAAAATCGGGTCTACAACAAGGGGGATACCCGCCCGGTCCGAACCTTGGTTGGCAGCTCCTTATCCGTTTGGTATAGCAAGTCTGACTGGGGATATGGGACCAGTTTTCCAATTTGTGAGTGTGTGTGTAGAATTTGATGTTTCTGATCTAATGGTTCCTAATTAAGATATTCTAATTCTAATTTTAATCTAATGCTATGCTATTGTATTCTAGTAAACAAAAACATCTAAGTTTATACCAACCCGGGGTGTGCTTCTTCTATTATGCGATCTAAAAAGATTTCTAATAACAACTGGTAATAAAGATCATTCAGCTATTATGAGAAAAGAATTCAATAAAGATGAACCACTTCGTATAAAAATTTAGATGAAACAGTTGTGAAAAACATATCGCATAATGAGCTATTCATACATTAAGCATAAATAAATAGCTATCACCGTAAAAAAGTGCCAAATGATAACTCAGACATTCACACATTAATATATAAACAACTAAAACTGAATATCACTTTAGTGCATAAGCAGAAATGGTTAAGAGATAAAAGTACCATTTATAACTAGTCCTACTCATGAGCTTCAAGTGACAATGATTTATCCCTCCTTGATCTAACATCCACTAAGAGTACAAAAGTGAAACATCAGTAGCATATATTAAATGCAAACATTAACAAATCATGTTCCATTCATTCATCAAAACCTCCTCAGAGGGTGCAAAAGTGCATGTTATGAGGACAAGTTTTTGATAAATTTCTGGACCCTTCTCTAAATGCATGAGAAGGGTTTAAATACTACTAACTAAAACTAAAAATAACTTATTACAAAAATTCAGGATGCGGTTTAAATGACCGTCCTTTTTCTAAGCAATAAAATAAAATTATTTCTAAAATTAAATCTAACATCTAACTATTTCTGTATTTTCTCCTTAATATCGCAAGCATTCAACATTGCGTGAGAAGAGTCGGTCGACCGACTTCAGCTTATAATTGTGCTGAGAGAACAAAATTAGCAAGATATGGCACCATCTTTTCGGCAGAATTGATGACGTATTTGGGAATCATTCGCTGACTATGTGACTTTACCATGTATGCTCAGTATTATTCCCAATTTAACTTGATTAACCCTGAAATTGCTTCTGCCTTTTCTTTAGCTTTCTGTTTCTGCCTCTTGCAATTTTTTTGGGGTTTGTAGGTAACTGAGCAATTGGAAGCTTTCCTTTTTGAGAAATTTTCTCAGCGATGTGCAATTAGCACTAGGCGCTAATCGTGCATCGAAAACTGCCTATGTTTCTTGATTCTAGCTTCCTTGACACGTTTTTCACCTTTTGCGCCTTTTGGGAGATATAAAGCTCAAACTTTGTGAAGATAATGATTCTGTAAGCTCTTGACTTGAGTCTTAAACTGTTCATCTCTATCATCAACACTGTCCATGTATGTGAGAATTTGGGGCCTTGCTGCTATCCAATGCAGGAATGAATGAGCTAACTCTGTAACTGATGTTTCAGCCGACCTTGATGGGCCTGTAGTAGCCACAAATCCTATTACCTTAGGATTCTCTTCCCCAAGCAGATTAGGTGTGCCTTCCCAGATGGAAATTGGACTCCTGCCTTTCTTCCTCATAGTATCCTGCATACTGTCTTGTATAACCTTTTGTTCTTCGTTCCTGCAGTTTACAAATGAGGTGAAAGTAATGATAAAAATAATGACAGGAAAAGTTTAAATGCCAAAGATATGCAAAAACACGCCACCTTATGTGAACTGGCTCTTCGATAAATACAAAACCATATTTTATTAACAACTGGTATATAACTCATAAATTAACATTGAAGCGCGTGACCAGTTCTTGGTTTATGGAAAAAGCTTTTTCTTGAATATTGAGCAAGGAAAATTTGCGATGGAATGATTCTGCGATTTTCATCATAGTATCATAGATCGCAGCATCGCAGTATCGTTATATCGCTACATTGCAGTATCGCTATATTGCTGCTTGATCGCAGCATCGCAATATCGCTAGATCGCAAGATCACAATTTTGCAGATTGCTATGTGTATTTTATGTGATTTTGCGATATGCGATATGCGATATCGCATATCAGTGATTTTAAGGTTTTTCAATGTGAGTGCTCATTGATGCATGCGAAGCGATGGAGTTTTGCGTCGCAATCTCGCATTTTTTAAAATTTTAGCTCATAAGAAGGCATCCTATCATTCTTTGTGCGATGCGATATTTCTTAAGGAGTGACTTTACTTTCTTCATCATGAAACTTAAGCTTTTTTATATTTTTCAAAGGTATTTTCCTAAGTTCATGATGGTAAACTTTATCTAAAAAGAAATATAAGCACTAATTTATTTTTTTTAAATTTTGACTAAGGGTCCCCACTTATTTAGTATTAGCAATAACACTATATAAGGAGGGGGGTTGTTGGGGGCCACAACACTTCCAAACTTCCAACCCTAGGAAATAATACATCTGTCCCAAATCCTTCATGTCAAATTCTATGGCTAGATTCTTCTTGCAGTCCCCGATGAGCCTAGATGATCTTATTAGGAAGAGATCATCCACATATAATACTAGGATTAGAGGCTCATTCTCTACAACCAGGTAACAGAGATTTGGATCTGCTTCACTCTTGACAAATCCCATATTCTGCAAGTAGCCATGAATTCGACCATACCATGCTCTAGGTGCGTATTTCAGCCCATACAAGGCTTTCTTCAATCTACATACATGAGACTTCTTCTCATGTGTCTCAAAGCCTTCTGGATGTTCAATGTATTCCTCTTCTTCTATCACCCCATTCAGAAATTTCGTTTTGACATCCATCTGATGAATCTCCCATCCCATTTGTGCTACAAGAGTTATCACGGTTCTAATAGATGTATACCTGGCTACTGGGGCGAAGGTCTCTTCGTAGTCAATTCCTTCCTTTTGAGCATACCCGTTAGCCACAAACCTGGCTTTGTATTTTTCCACATTGCGGTCTGCAATGTATTTAATCTTGTAGATCCATCTCGAACCTACCACCGATCTATCTTGAGGCCTTGGTACTACCTCCTAGACATCGTTTACCATTATGGAGTTGTACTCCTCTACCATCACAGGCAACCAAGCTTGATGTTGAGTAGCCTCTTGAAAACTGGTAGGCTCACCATCCTGAGCTACTAATGCCTGATATCTATCTAGTTGTTTTCGCTCCCTCTTATTGTTCCTTTGTGCATTGATGAAATCCTCTGCATCTCATAGAATCTGACGAAGTTTCTTGCTCGTTCTTACTCTGCCGGCAGGTTCTTCTACTATCTCTTCCTCCTCCTGTGATTCTTCCTATTCTGAGGAATAATTCTTTACTTCTGTTGGTTGAAGAGGTTTGACCAATGATTCCTCTTTTGACTGCTCCTCGGATGACATTTCTCGAGATTTTCTGAAAGCTCTGTCCTCCATGAACTTCACATCTTGTTGAACTACCACCTTCTTGCTTCTTGGAAGATAGATTTTGTATGCCTTAGCGTTCTCGCTATATCTCACTAGATATCCTTTCTCTATAGTTTGATCCAGCTTCTTCCTCTTTTCCTCGGGTATGCAGCAATATGCTAAGCTCTCAAATATCCTGAAAGGACTGACTTTAGGTGTCTTCCCTATGAAGACTTTATTTGGAGTAATATTGCCCAATGCTTGATGAGGAGTTCTATTCTAAACATAGACTATCATGTTGCATGCTTCTGCCCACAGGAAGTTTGGCATATCTTGATCATACATCATGGCCCTTGTTGCTTCTATGATAGTCCTATTCTTCCTTTCTGCTACTCCATTCTGCTCCGGATTGTAAGGAGTTTTCCACTCTCTTCGGATGCCTTTCTTAGCACAAAGATAAGTGAAGTCCTTATTGACATACTCTCCACCATTATCTGAGCACAAAACTTTCATTTTCTTGCTAGTTAGATTCTCCACCAGAGCCTTGAACTCTTTGAATCAACAGAAAACCTCGTCCTTGGTTTTCAAAAAATAAATCCAAGTTTTTCTTGAGTGGTCATCAATGAAAGTGACAAAGTACTCGGAACCACTAAGAACTTTAGTGGACATAGGGCCATAGATATCTGAGTGTATTAATCCTAGTACACTCTTGGACCTATTTTTACTTCTAGGAAATGTTTCTTTGGATACTTTCCGAGAGCACATCTTCTACATGCATCATCTCGTTCTATACTAAGATCCAAAAATCCCGTTACAATGTTCTTGAGAATTCTCAGTGAACCATGGTAAAAATGTCCTATTCTTCTGTGCCATAGTTCATTCAAATCCTTGTCTCCATGACTGCCTATTAGTGCCATTGGTGATTCTAGTTGTAGTTTATACAACCTGTTACTTTTGATCTTGATCTTCACTTTCCTTTTCCAGCTCAGGTGTTTGACGTATACTTTCTCCTTGATGAAGAAAGAGTCATACCCTTTTCCTTGAAGTTGCGACACGGAAAGTAAGTTCATCCCCAATACTAGTACATGCAGTGCATTGGTGGCACAGAACCACTCGCTCGTTTTAGTTTGAGAAACTATGGTACCCTTCCCTACTGGAGTACACTTTACCTTATTCCCCATGGTGATCTGAAAATTCATCCTTTTCTCTTGATAATCTGAGAAAAATTCCCGGATTCCCATCATATGCCAAGAGGCCTCCATCTGTATACCATACCTATGATGATTTATAACTAGTCGCACAAGCCACTTCTTCTTCCACCCTAGGAGCCAACATAGAGAAATTGAAATTACTGCCTCTTGTGCCATTTTCTGAAAATATGTGCGAGTCTCCTAACATAGATGCCTCTACATCATGGTATCAACCCATGATTGAATTTCCCCTCTTGTCTTTGATTACTTCCTCTGATACCATGTGAAAATTCCATCACTGCAACAATTGATTTATTTTACTTACTTATTTCCCAATAAGTTATTTACAAAAACCCTTCAGCAAACATTAAAATATATTTTGCTGCAGATATCACACCAAATACAGAAAAAAAATACATGCACAAGAATCAGACACATAAACATAGATATTTTGGACAATTGTCCCCGCAAAAACCCAATGCGGGAGATCGGTGCAGCAGAGGAGGATTTTATTATTCATCAATTATTTAGTACATTTGGGTGCCAAACTAGCTTACCCAACAAAGAAAATTTATGCCACACTTCTCCCAGTCTCAGCATCAAGCTTGCTAGCCTCTGCGCAACTACCAGACCCTCTGTGTCATCTCCTGCCTCTCTGCACCACCCACGTAGGCCCTCTAGTGACTGCACATTTCTTCTACCTCTGCGTCTGCCTGAGAGGCTCTGCATCTACCTCTCTAACCTCTAGGTTGATCCTCTAGTATTGTTCCTAACTCTCTGTCCATACCTACTGCCTCTTGCTTCTCTCCAGACCACTAGTTCGAATTTCTCAGCTAACCCCGTTCCAGAAATCGAACTGACTAGTCTCCCTCAGTATGTTCTCTAATTGACCCTCAAGTCTCTGCTTATAATTTTATTTTTGGTCCTTCAACGGCCGAGATTAAATCTCTAATCAATGGCTAAGATTAGATTTTGCTTGATCCATGACATTTGGAACCTTCTAACTCAGTTTTATATTAAACCCATTAATATTTTATTTTTCCTAAGTTTAGACTTGGGAACTCCATTAAAAATATTAATTATTTTAATACCTCCCTAACCAAGTAGAATTTGCCCAAACCATTTCTAGGTCTTGGATATCTCATGTGCTTTAGCCTCTCCACAGATTTCATGGCTAGAGAACAACTGATGCTACCCAAAATCAACACCACCTTTTTTGCCTATCATTGAGACCCTGTTGCCCCATCAAATGTTGAAGACTGTTGTGATTAGTCTTCACTCGAAACTGGCTGCCCACCAAGTACTAGCGGAACTTGACCAATGCATGCACAATGGATAACATCTCCTTGTCATATATGGAATATGAAAACTCATGCGGTAGGAGCTTTTGACCCTCAAAAGCAATGGGATGCCCCTCCTATGACAATACTACTCCAAATCCTACCCCAAATGCATCACACTCCACCGTGAATGGTTGGGAAAAATATAGAAGTGCCAAAACAAGGCAAATTCTCATCACCTCCTTGAGGCGATTGAAGGCAACCTGTGCTCCATCATTCCATGCAAAGGTCCCCTTCTTGGTCAAGTTAGTTAAGGGCGCTGCCAAATGTGAGAACCCCTTGACAAACTTTCTGTAGTAGGTGAAAATCCCCAAGAAGCCCCTCGGCATAGTCACATCTCAGGGTACTGGCCAATCTCGAATGGCTTGAATCTTCTCCCCATGGACCTTCACCCCATCAGCACCAATGATAGGCCCTAGTTATAGCATCTCTATCAACCCAAGCTCGCATTTGGAGAGCTTGGCATAAAACTATAGCTCCTCCAGAATGCACAATACCTCCTCCAAGCGTTGGAGGTGCTCCTCCCATTTTCGGTTGTAAATCAAAATTTCAACAAAGAAAACTAGCATAAACCTCCTCAACTGTCCTCGGAAAACATGGTTCATGCATGACTGGAATGTGGTTGGAGTGTTGGTTAGCCCAGATGGCATGACCAGAAACTCAAAATGCCCATAGTGGCAATGAAAAGTTATCTTAGGGATATCTTGATCCCTCACCCTAATTTGGTGGTACCCTAAATGTAGATCAATCTTAGATAAGTACTTGGCTCCTCTAAGCTATCCATCATCTCATCTATGGGAGGAATGGGGTATCAGTTCTTCAGTGTCTTCCAATTGAGGGCCCAATAGTCAATGCACATCTGAATGGTTCCATCCTTCTTCTTCACCAACACCACTGAAGAAGCAAAAGGACTCGAACTTGGCCTGATATGGCCCAATGCTAGCAGATCCTGGATGGCCTTCTCTATCCTTTCCTTATAGGATTTGGGATGCCTGTAAGTGGTGGTGATAATTGCCTTCACACCTAGATCCAACTCAATAGTGTGCTCAAACCCTCTATCTGGTGGCGCTCAGGTGGAATGTCCACAAACACTACTGTGTATCTATCCAGCAAGGCTTGTATGTCTGTCGGTGGTGGCTGAGCTTGTTCTCCACCCTCTGAGATCCTTATATCAATTTCCCATGCAATGTCCCCATGTCGTAAATATGCCTCAATCTTGTGGGCTAAAACTATCTGAGGTGGATAAGATTGCATGCCTCTCAAGACTACCAGTTTTCCAGCCGGCCCAATGACTCTAGCTTTGGCTTCCTCCAATTTGTCATGACTCACCCAAGGGAATACAACCACTAGACACCCATCACCATGTTGGTTTCTGGCACATCGACCATAAAGAAATGGTCTGTCATCGAGTAGTTCCCCATAACCATTGTCAAGGAAGGCACATATCCAGTGCACTGTATGGTATGACCACCTAGTACTAGGATTGAGAATCCCTCAAACTCAACTATAGTTAGGCCGCTCCTCTGGACCAACTGTGCATCTATGAAATTGTGGGTAGCCCCACTATCAACTAGCACTGATACCCTCTTCCCCTGTATAGTGCCTCTAATCCTTAGTGTCAAAAAATTGGGAATTACGTATAAGGAAGCGAGGTCTCCCCTGTTGGGGAAAGGGATGCCCCACCCTATGGAGGTGGTGGTGGTGGCCCTCTGTCTGTCAGATTCTCGCCACCTGCCCCACCACAATCTTGCTCCACCTCGCCCTCCTGGTCACTTTTAGAAAAAACCTCAATGTAGTGTGCTCTCCCAGTAGTGCACCGATGGCCTAGTGTCCAGGGCTTTGTACATGTGAAGCACAACTTCCTCCTCTAGAGGTCCTTTCGTGTCTCCTCTTCTAACTGCCCCTTCCCATGTGTGGTCCTCTAAGGTAGAGGTCTAGACTCATGCCCCTTTTGTGGGAAAGGGGTCCGTGCAGGAAATGGTGCTCTAGTCTTGGGAATCCCCCCCTGTAGATATCTGACACACAAGCCTGCTTCCTACAGCATCGGGGGTCTATGTGACCTCACCAGTCCACGCAGGGGCTTAAGCAAGCCCTCAATGAAGGTATACACCCTCCTTTCTTGAGATAGATTCAGGACCATCACTGACACCCACAGAACTGAGAAGTACTACTCCGGGTTACTTGTTTGGCGCAGTTGGGTTAGCTCTCTGAAATGAGCCTCCAAATCCATTTGAAAAAACTGCTTCACCACCCTCCTGGTGAAGTCCTCATAAGAAACTATGTGGGCATGCCCTAGGGTGGTCAAGCCATGAAACCACCAATCATGGGCTTCCCCCTCCATGTGCAATGTGTCCATCTTAATGGCTTCCTGCTATGTCATCTGGTTGAGTTGGAAGTAGGTGTCCATGTTCTCAACCCAAGCCTTGGTCATGCACTTGACAGTGCTATCGAAAGTAGGGAAATACATCCTCCTTATGGTCCTCTACAACTCATAGTTATGGGTCCCTTGTCCTCCATACCCCTTGTTCTTCTCACTCTGCTTGAGCGTGGAGTAATATCTAAAGGAGATGGCTTCTTTAAAGTCTTCATCCATAGACTACCACTCTCTGAAGTAATATCCCATCTGAGGGGGATCTTCCTCCCTTACAGGCTCGATTTGTGTTACTAGCACGAAGGAAGGTAGTGGAGCACGAGTTGGCACACTGGCTGAAGGGTGTTGCACTGCTGGTGAGGAGTGATCGAATGGCTGAGAGGCCCCAGAAGTTTCCCCAAACAAAAACCCTCTAAGTGTGGTCCTTGCTCTATTCAATGACTTGATTTCTTCCAACATGTCTTTCTAACCCTTGGCCAAATCACTCAAGGCCCTTAGAAGGCTATCGAAAGCCATCTCTTCCCTGCTCTTGGGTTCTTCCATTTCCTCCTCTTCTGCTACTACTTAATCTCTAAGTCCCTTTCTCTGCTCCTATACCTTTGTCTTCTGTAGGTGATGTTTTGTTGATCCCCTTCTCTCATAGGAGACAATCTCCACAATTGAGCCAAGAACTAGGCTCTGATACCACTGTAATGATCCTAAATAGGAATACAAGTGATATAAAACAAATAAACTGTGCAACAATTTATAAAAACGAAATTCACATTTAAGCATTCACAAAAAGCTGCAAATATGGAACTATTGAGCCATTTTATTAACTTTTTAAAGGCCAAATATAATAGATGATGGAATGGTGCACCTGGGCTTGTCTCAATGAACAAGCAGGACCAAACCTAGGTGGGAAAATGGCTGAGCTAAAGGTTGCCCAGCTGCTTGACCAATTTGCATTGCGCTGCCCAGAAAACTGCTTCTCTACTGAAGTTCGAATGGCTGGAAAGTGTATTTACACTACCCAGAAAATTGTATGCTTTTAACCCCGGACTCCTCAGCCTAAAACCAGAAAAACCTAGAAGGAATTTTAGCTGATTTGGACCTCTAATTTTCGACCCTCTTGGAGCCTCACCTCCGTTGTAGCTGCAAAACTCGACCTACCGGAAACTTCCTATAAATCCTCCTAAAAACTCCTCCAAAGTGCTGAGTTCACCCTTTCTATCCAACCCATGACTTCCAGGATGATCTCTTGGCCAAAATCACCTACTCCCGAGCTCCATGAAAATCTACGAAGTGGCCTCTACGTTGTCCCTTAGCCCATCAATTTGAACTGATGGAATGTTGGCTAAGCTGGCTATAAAACCCAGCAAGATTGTTGGTTTAGCACTGCTACCTCAACTCCCTAACTCCCCGACAAGAAGTATGATCTATGCCGGTCTCAATCTCCTTCTGCATGTTTCCTGGCTTCCAAGAAATATGCACTCCTTGTTTTGTGTTGGCTATTGATGCTATGTCATTGTCCCGTCACTCTTGAAAACCCTTGTAGAACATACTCCATTGGGTGGGCACTTATGGTCCCCTGAAGTAGAGGTTGAATCTGCTGCTTGAGAGACTCATGGCTAAACAGTCAGTTGACTCAACTAAATAGCATAGTGAACAATTGAGTAGTTGTTTGCAAACGTCAAAGACGATGCCAAAATGAGAGTTGGTCTCTCCTTATAAATCCTTGGGTCTCCTTAGCCTCACGTGGGCCCCTCCATCCACCCATTCGAATTTCCCTCCATGTGTTGGTCCGTGCAACAGGTATAAATTTACTCTTGACTACACTATCTTTTTCCTCCTTTTTCTACATTTGTGCCATGATGTAATAAGGTTTTGATAGAATTTCGATAGAAAGTGAACGAAATTTCTTTTGATGCGATTTGGATATCAAAACTAACTTTCGTTGCTTTTTATGCAGAGATTAGCAAATGGGACAATTGTTGTTCAAACTACTGAACAATAAAGGTTGAATAGGCAGAAAAGAGCGCGTCTTGTGCAGTCAATTGACAAGAGAATCAGGAGGATCAACACAAGATGGAAGACTGTCTGATAATAGTATTTGGTTGCAAATTCCTCAGGATCTCCTAATCCTGGGGGATCACATTTATCTCTTTTCCTCTTTGACTATAAGAGGGGAAAAACATATAGAGTAGAACAACTTTTTTCCTTTTTACTTCAATTGTAATTTTAATATACAAAGCATTATTCTGAAGGATAAATTGTGTTGTAATGACATTTGGATTTGATGCATAACATATAATTTGTGTTGCTGTTTATTTGCAATATTTTGAAGTAATTAAGCAGTAACCATTGGAGAATTAGGCCCGGTCACTGGTGGATTTCACTGATGTTCCCTATTTTATAGTTTTACCTTTCTTTTATTGCAAGTTTAATTACTCTGGTTTATAGCTTTATGATTGATTTACTTTCACTAGTGTTGAGTTTGTGTATTCATTGCATTAATTCTTATTTATGTTGATTGGCTTCATTTATTTAAGTCGTAGATTGATTTAATTATTAGGTAAGCATCATTTCTTGTTAATTCAAAGCCAAAATGTTATTGGTTAGATCAGGTGTATTACTTTTATGCAGAAGTTTAGATTCAGCTGAAAGAGCACTATTATCGCTATGGTGCACTCGGTTGATGTAATTGCAATTATGACTTTTTGATTAAGATTGAGTTTTGGTGCTTGAAGAGGTTAATTTCCTTGAAATTACAAGTTTGATACTTATGGTGTGATCCATTTACTGTTGTATTGAAATCAATAAGATATCTTAAAGCATTAATCTATGTAGATATAATGATTTTCATCACTTGCACATATTGTGTACACTCTTGAAACAAAAAGACTTACCCAAGTCGATAATTAATGTGAGGCATTTAGGAGTTCTAAAAGACACCTTATATGCACCCAACATTTTTGCGTTGTTGCCGGGGAGAGTGTTTCCATTTCTCAGAAGGTGATGTATGTTTGATAATTGTTTGCTGTGAAAGAACTGGGTATTAAAAAAGGAAGGTAAGAACCTGCGTATGAGCAAGTAAAGTGCTTGCTCCCTTGCCCTCTTTTGAGCACAGTTGTGTAGGAATTGAAGTATAAATAGATGTTTGATGTTTGTTTGCTGTGAAAAAATTGGGCTTAAAAAATGGAAGTAAGAACCTGCATACGAGCAAGTAAAGTGCTTGCCCCTTTGCTCTCTTTTCAAATTGCGTAGGAATTAAAGTAGAAATAAATGTTTGAATTTTTGTATGAATGACTAAGAAGAAAAGAGTAGAAAAAGATTTAATTCCTCCGCCTAGATCTGAAAAACCCAAGGGATCGGGACCCTTGGATGATCAACCTTCATTGAAGAAATCATAAGGAAAGCCGAGTCTCAGTCATCAGTAGGACCCCGAATCGTTTCTACAAGAAATCCTACTATAGCCCTTTAGGCCGCAGGATCACCATCTGCAGCTGACGCTGAGATTCACATCAAGACTAAAGGGTCTGAACAAAGTTTTCATAACACTAAAGATTTGAAGTTTAGCCCTTTACAAGAAGGGAATTCTTGCAATCTCCATGAAGGAGAAGGAGAAATAGGTAGCGCTGAAAATATTAAATCATCAAAACCCAAATCTCCAGAAGTAGTATTTGAACAAAGGACACCCAATATTCCGAACCAAGGTAGTGTTGTTAAAATCATTCTAAAAGTCTCTTCTAACACCCCAAGAATAGATCTCCAGCGCTAGAAATCCCTGAAGGATATTGGCCTATTTTTTACCAAATGGCTTATAATCCGCAACAACCTCAGACCTTTACATTACAATACCCTATTCTTGATACAACTACCAATGCCCCCATGAAAGCTATTCCACTAAAGAATATTCCTACCTTTCATGGGCTAACTTCAGAGGATCTTGATGCATTCCTTTTCAAATTCGATGTTTTATGTAGGGGGTATGATTACACTACTGACCCCCAGAAGCTGAAGTTGTTCCCCTCTACTCTGAAGGGAGCAACTCTGCGTTGGTTTATGGGGCTTGGTGGAGGTACCGTTAATGACTGGGACTAAATGAAAACAACCTTTCTAAAAAATTACCAATATTATTACCGAACTAGAGAATTGAAGGATGAAATCTTTCAAATGGTAGCTAAGACTAATGAGACTCTCGAAGAGTATGTAGAACGTTTTCAATATAATCTGCAAAGATCTCTTGATGCAAATTTACCCCCTAAAGTTCTTAAAACTATGAAGATCAAAGGTATGAAAGACAAATGGGTAGAAACACTAAATTTAATGGGGAAAGGGGATATTTATCAAGAGGATTATGATAATATTATACAATTGTGCATCAGGTGTTCCAGAGGTAGTACAAGGATGAAACCAACAGGGTGTGATGCAATTACCAGAGACAACAAAGGCTCAAAAGGAAGCATTACACAAGTGGAAATCGGCAATCTGCTGGAATATTTCAAGACTGATATCTTGGGGACCTTGATGACACAAATAGATATCATGCAAGCCAAAAAAAAATAGGCTGAAGCAGAACAAAACCTGGCTATTTCTGTCCATGTTGCAACAAGAAACACGATCAAAGAGAATGTCTGCTAGATATGATACAAACATGCGCCATTTTCACTAAGGATCATGCTACGAGAAGTTGTCCATTGCTTCCTAGATTAAAAGAAGTTTTCAAGAAAGCAGAAGAGGAAGTGGAACCAGTATATCTATTGAACCAGTGCCATCAACAGTAAGCACATCCGATAGGTATGCCTACAAAACCTTCTTCGTTCTTTCCTTCCTCGCAATTTAATTCTCAGCAGTATCCAGGGGCAGCATGGCAGAACCAACCACCTTTCTCTACTTGGCCACCTCATGCATTTTCTATGCCATCATGGCCCAATAAATCAAATCCAAACAATAATTGGCCAAATTCCACTTACCCTCCACCATTCTGGCAGAACACCCCCTATTCCTCTCAATGGTCTCCTTCTACCTCACAAAATCAGAACTGGCAACCAAATTGGCAACGAAACGCAAACTAGCCTATGGGAACAATTCCTCTGCCTCAACCAACCTTACCAGCACCTTACATGTTGTAGAAAAATCCTCAACCTAATATATGGCCGCAACTCCCAGTTCAACCAAATTCAAATCCTAACAACAGATCGATCCAGTCAGTACAAATTATTGAGAGTCTAAACCCCGAAGTTGAGACGAGAGAATGTAATGAACTTAAATTAAGATCTGGACGCATAATTTCTCCAGATGAGGACAAAAGTTTGCAACATGAAGTTAAAGAAACATATTCAAATAAGCCTTCGACTGTAGATTACCAGCAAACAAAACAGGGAGAAGATACAGTCAGGTAGAAAGACCCTGAACAAATCTTAACTACTTCTTCCCCATTCCTAGAAAGATTGATAATACCTCGACCAATTGAATATCATGACTTTGATCTTTTGGGTGAACTCAAAAATATCTGTACAAAATACCCCTCCTCCAGGCCATTCAAGGTATTCCGATATATGCTAAAACCATTAAAGAGTTGTGTGCAAAGAAGTATATGAGGAAAACAAAAATAACACCAACTGTCCATGTCATTGGGACTTTGTCTGATTTATTACTAGGCAAAGAGACACCTGTAAAATACGAAGACCCGGGGAATCCCATTGTCACAGTCCAAATAAATTGCCGCTCTTTTCCCAATGATTTAGTGACTTAGGGATAGCCATTAACGTTCTTACGACAAAAACTTGCAAAATGCTTGACATCACAACCTTAGAACTAACCACTACCTTGCTGGAACTTGCCGACCGTTCAGTCATTGAGCCAGAAGGAACATTACAGGATGTGATGGTCTCTGTGGACACTTGGGAATATCCAACAGATTTTTTGATTATCAACCCTAGAAACCAGCTATATGGACATCCCTTAATACTAGGAAGGCCTTGGCTAGCAACAGATGATGCTTATATAGGTTTCCAAATAGGCAATATGACCATAACCATAGGAAATGTTGTAAAGAATCTAGCTTTATACCCTCCTGCTTAGCCAAGCCTAACCATTGTAAAAACTTGGAAACAATTAGTAACATATTTAAAAGAAAATATTCGTTCACCGTTGACTGTGGTAGATGCGCTTGAATTCAAAAACTAAATAGAAGATGATGTCATTAACACCTTTATCAATCACCCTGCTGGAGTGTCTAATTTGAAATTTCACATGATTGAAGCAGTCCTTGAAAATGAGATTGAAGAAGATTCCTTGAGAGACATCAATGACCAACCAATACCAACAACCATTGTCTATAATTGCAAACCTATTGAAATCGAGCAAGGGAAAATCCTGAACATTAATAGTAATCTGAGTAATGACCAACAACAGAAACTTATCCAAGTCCTTAGGAAATATAAAGGGGATTTTGCATGGGACTACCTAGACATGAAAGGGATTGACCCTCATTTATGCATGCATCACATCTACACTGAAAAATATGCAAGACCCATTTGACAGCAGTAGCGTAGATTAAATCCTCATCTAAAGGATATTGTGAAAGAAGAACTTCAAAAATTGTTAGATGTGAATTTTATTTATCCAACATCTAATAGTAAATGGGTTTCTCCATTAGCAGTTGTCCCCAAAAAGAATGGAAAATGGCGGATATGTGTTGGCTACAGAGAACTCAATAAAGCAACACAAAAGACCATTTTCCCCTTCCATTTATCGACCAGGTCCTTGATACATTGGGAGGAAAGAAATTATTCTCTTTCCTGGATGGCTTTAGTGGCTACAACCAAATTCAAATTGCCCCTGAAGACCAGGATAAAACTACTTTCACCTGCCCCTGGGGAACATTCACTTATAGGGTATTGCCTTTTGGATTGTGCAAAGTACATGCTACATTCCAAAGAGCCATACTCAATATTTTTGCAGACTTGATAAATGAAGGATTGGAAGTGTACATGGACAATTTTACACTCTATGGGGATGACTTTGATCAGGCATTATAGACATTGGAGAAAGTCCTAGAATGATGTATTGCTACTAAACTATTATTAAGTCATGAGAAATGTCATATGATGATGATAGAAGGCCTGATTCTGGGTCATTACATTTCAACAACTGGAATTCAGGTAGATCCAACAAAGATACAAGTAATCTTCTTATTAGCTACTCCCTACACTCAAACAGAGGTATGTAGTTTTTTGGGGTTTGTTGGATATTATCGTAGATTTATAAAGAAATTTTCGCAAATTTCTACACTTTTATATGCCTTGACAGGAAATGTTGATTTTATATGGACTGATAAATGTGACACTGCCTTCACAGATCTGAAACAATTAGTATCGACAACACCTATATTACAAGGCCCAAATTGGGATATACCTTTCCAGATTTCATTAGATGCATCAGATAGAGCGATTGGAGCTGTTCTTGGCCATGAAGAAGACAAGAAACCCTACATTATATATTACATCAGCAAAAACCTAACTCTTGCTGAGCTGAATTACACAGTAACAGAAAAAGAGTTTCTAACTGTTATTTATGCTATCAACAAATTTAGACACTATATAACTGGATAGCCCGTATTTATGTATACTGATCACTCTGCCATTAAATATTTAGCCAATAAATCAATTACAAATGGAAGAGTGACTCGTTGGTTACTACTTTTGTAGGAATTTGACATAACTATAAGGGATCGACTAGGGAAGGAGAACCTCATGGCAAACTTCCTCTCCCGAGTGCCAAGAAAATACGATATAGTGGTAGTAGGGGATCAGTTCCCAGATGAACATTTGTTTGATGTGGCCGTAAGAACGCCATGGTATGTAGATGTAGCGAATTACTTAGCAGTGAGAAAATTGCCCAAACATCTGACACCCAGAGAAAGGAAATTGATTGTGTGGCATAGCACTCATTTCTTCTGGATTGGAGGATACCTTTTCCACACGGGAGCTGATATGCACATCCGTAGGTGCATCAGGGAGGATGAAATTTATGATATCTTAAAAGCCTTCCATGATGGACCTTACGGTGGACACTTTGCAGATTACAAAGCTAGACATAAAATTCTACATATTGGATACTACTGGCCCACTATTTTTAAAGATGCTATGAAATTTGTCCAGGCATGTGATAGTTGCCAAAGGATGGGCCACCTTGGCCAATCTGATGAAATGCCCCTGCATCCACAGCTAGTGTTAGAACCCTTTAAGCGTTGGGCATTAGATTTCATTGGGCCGTTCAAACCACCATCCAACTAGAAATCGTATATATTGGTTGCAATAGATTACACAACTAAGTGGGTGGAAGCAGTAGCGTTACTAAGAGAAACAGAGGAAACTGTTATTAATTTTCTTTTCGAAATTTTTGTGCGGTATGGCTTACCCAAAGAAGTAATTACTGATGGGGGGCCACAATTCGTGGGTCACAAGATTGCTGCTACACTGAAAAATCATCACATCACACACAAAATTACTTCTTCGTATCACCCGCAGGTGAACGGGTAGGTGGAGAGCACCAACAAATTTATCGAAGCTATTCTAACAAAGATAGTCTCATCACATCGATGAGACTGGATAGCTCGACTGCTAGAGGCCTTGTGGGTGTATCACACAACTTGGAGAAACACTACTAGATACTCTCCGTATCAACTGGTATTTGGTAAGGAACCCATTTTTCCCATAAAATTTGAAATACAAACACTAAGGACAACCCAGGAAGTGGGACTAGATTTAACTGAAGCCAGGTTAACAGGTTACAACAGATGGACGAATTAGATGAAATTCGGCTACTGGCTCTACAACATATGACACTTATTCAACAGCAAAGAGCCAAATGGTATGATGCTCTGATTAAGAAAAAGACATTTCATGAGGGCAACTGGGCACTTCTTTATGATTCCAGGTTTCAAGACATCCTTGGAAAACTGTAGACTAGGTGGTTAGGCCCCTATGAAATAAAGAAAGTACATGACAATGGCACTCTTACGCTGGCCACCATTGATGGGTCTGGTTCTTCTTTTAAAGAAAACGGGCATTGGGTGCACCTCTACCAAAAACCACTTACCAGAGAATATTTCTACTAGCAGATACGTAAGGACCCCACCATGCAAATTTTAGCTGCAGAAGGCAATCCTTCGGCAGCTTCATCTTTATAAAATTTATTTTTTCTCTGTAAAATATGTAAATATGATTGCTGATTTGATTTTCATTTTTACTTTTTCTCTGCTTGTTTTTCTGTTCAGTTAATTGAACAACTACTGTTCAATTGAATTGAACAAGACTTTCTTTCTTTTCGTTGTTTTGCTGTTCAATTTATTGAACAACCACTGTTCAATTCAATTGAACAACACTTTCTTTCTTTTCTTTGTTTTGCTATTAAATCTATTGAACAACCGTCATTCAATCCAATTGAACATCACTTTCTTTTTTTACGTTGTTTTGTTGTTTAATCTATTGAACAACACTTCTTTTATTTTTGCATTGTTTTATTGTTCGTTCAATTGAACAGTTGCTGTTCAATCTATTGAACAACACTTTTTTTTTTTTTTGTGTTGTTTTGTTGTTTATTTAATTGAACAACTGCTGAACAACTGTTGTTCAATCTATTGAACAATTGATGTTCAATCTATTAAACAACACTTCTTTTCTTTTTGCGTTGTTTTGCTGTTCATTTAATTGAACAACTATTGTTCAATATTTTGAATAGCCGTTGTTCAACCCAATTGAAGAACATAATTTTTTTTTGTGTGATTTCTCTTCACTTATCTTAGCCCCATTTTTCTTTTATTTTTCATTTTGTTTTCTTTTCATGGCATGAAGTACACTACCTTTATGAGGACAAGAATTTATAGATTCTATTGAAGGGAGTTAATACCATTAATGTTATGATCTTTAATAGGACAACTTCTTGATGATATATTCTTTTCAAGAAAAGGAACACAGTTATTTATTTACTACTTTACTGCATCGTTTTCTACTATACATGATACTGATTGATCATCTTAATACCATGCTAGTTCCACCCTTCCTGGTTATAATCTTCTCTGTCTGTAATAAATAAGACCATGGGTATACTTTTTCTATTGACATGTTCAACTTCTTCCACCATCCCTGCTCTTAAGGAGTATTGAGCCTCCCTTTATTTATCATAAAAATGTGTAATAACAACGAAATTTTGTTTTCAGATGGAGGATAGGGGGTCTCATTACGAGCCAGCCTACCATGTTCATAGGGTTGTAGCAAAGTGGCATTCTCACTAGGGTTATGATCCATTGGATAGCCACAATATCCCTAGAATAAGAGGTCTCATCACGATCCGGCATGATCAATTTTTCTACATCCCAGTGAATGGCAGTGTGGTCATATGGTTACCACACCAGCACACTGATCTCTTCTGTAGAACAAAATTGGAACTCTCCATTTCTAAAGTGAGGATCCTGGCTCATATGGGTTAAAAAGAAACCCTACTGAGGCTATGGATGCCTGCTCGCAACAGAGGTTTTGCTTATGGTATTGAAGTTATATCTTATCGTCAATTATTACTATAATGCCCTCTTCTTATTCTTTCTTTTTATTGAAGAAATTATTTCCTTAATTTTTCCTTGTTTATAACCTTTATGCATGAGATACTGCTTTTCGATCAATCGTATCATTCTTGGCTAGAATATCATTAGCAGAGAATCTTTTTGGCATATTGCTGTCCTTTTCTTTCTCGCATAAATTATCATCAATCCAAAGCATCCTATCTCTTATTCATAACTATATTTACACGCTTCCCTCTCATTATAACCATACCTCTTGCCATCCTATCATTGATATGCATACTCTGTTATCATTTACTATCGTACTGTTCACTCCCTTGCCTTGCCGTTAGAACAACCCTTTCCTTGTTTACTCAGTCCTAGGTGACCTCTCTTTTTAAGGAGGGGGAGGATTCCCATTACATCTTTGCATGCGATATATTTATTCCTCTTATTGGACTTGATATGTTGTTATGATATCCCATGATCAAATGGCATGTGGCAGTATGATAGTCCTCGAATTAATATTATTAATTCTCATGGAAATTCTGCTTAACATTATGGAATTTAGTTATTACATATACTTGCTTTTCTATTTTACCAAAGCAATTGTTGTTCTCTGTTGCGGTTTTTTATGATGTGTTAATCTTTGAAAATTGTAGGGCGAATATTGGAAGAATTCAAGCATTATGGGTGGAAAATCAGTTCGCCGAGAACCCTTGGTGTTGGAAATTTTTGACAGAGCTAGGGAAATTCTGGTGTGCATAGGATGGATGTCATATTTCACCAGGCTTCAGGCCCCTAGCATTCAAATCGCTCTCGAATTTTTACAACAGTTACAGAATGGGAAGTCCATAGTAAAAGGTGTAAGAATAAAAATATCAGAAGCTGTGATAGCTGAAGTTTCTAGGCTATCGACAGAAGGAGCAATATGGCCTAAAAAGCACGTAATGTTGCATGATGCAGTGGAGATTTTTGTTGGGTTGTGTTATATTCTTTCCACGAATAACCTACGTAGTGAATTGGGGGGTTAGAGGGGGGGTGGAGCCCCCCCTTCGTTGCGACAATTGTGCAGCGGGGGGCGGCAGCCCCCCCTGTCCGAGGGGTTTGAGGGGACGGGTAGCCCCCCTCTACGGGGTCCGGGGCAGCGGCCCGAGATTTTTTTTTTTTTTGGACCCTATATTAGGTTGGGTGAACCTACCTATGGTTTTCTGTCCATGGTTTTGGACACGATGGTTTTTTGGTCCATGGTATTGGATGCTTCGACACATAAATATGTATTGTGACATTGAAAGGAACATAATGAAAAATCAAGCCGGTAGTCCCGATTTTGGGATCCAGTGGGAAATCTCTGTGTATATGCGATTTATGTGTTATGCTCTCGCATTTTTATTTTTCCTGTGATTTAGAATTCATATGCAGGTAATTTCTATACGAGGTTAAAACCTACATTTGGTATCAGAGTTGTTTTGGCTTCAAAGGGACGCCTTTGTTGCTGAGGGGTTTTGCTCGGGCCTTTGGTAGACCGTGTTCAGTGGGAGATCTGCGAGATTGATTCTGGTGGTGAAAGAAGATGGCGAGCAGCGGAAAGATAGAGATTGAGAAGTTCAATGGTCAGAGTTTTGAGTTGTGGAAACTCAAGATGGAGGATCTGTTGGTGGATAAAGATCAGTGGATTGCGGTAGATCCGGGTACTAAACTAACGGGAGTGACCGATGAAGAATGGAAGAAGTTGGATCGGAAGGCAAAGAGCACAATACGATTGTGTGTCTCAGATTCAATATTGCTGAATGTATCAAGGGAAGCTACGACGAAGGCTTTGTGGGACAAGTTAGGGACTTTGTACCAATCTGAGTCTCTGGTGAATAAACTATTCCTACGGAAAAAGCTGTATAACCTGAGGATGAAAGATGGAGACTCGGTGACAGAGAATCTGAATGTGTTTAATATTGTGGTAAGTCAGTTATCATTTGTTGATATTAAAATTTTAGATGAAGATAAGTGCATCAGTTTGTTGTGTTCTCTATCAGATTTGTGGGATAGTCTGGTTATTGCAATAGGTAGCAATGCAACTACTTTGCAGTTTGATGAAATAGTCTCAGCCTTGCTGACAGAGGAGATGAGATGGAAAAATTTGGACAACCAGAATGGTGATGCCTTGTCTGTATGAGGACGGTCCCATAATAGAAACAAAAATAAGTCATCGAGTGGGAGAGATCTAAATCTAGAGGGAGATCTAAATCTCCAGGAAACCTATAAAGGTGGTGTGCTGGAAATGCGGAAAGGAAGGGCACTTCAGAAGGGAGTGTAAATCTAAAGCTCCTGATAAAGGAAAGGGATCTGATGATGCTCCTTCTGCAGAGGCGAAAACCACCTCAGATGAAGTGGGGATGTGTACTTGGCTTCTTCAAGTACACATGTAGATCATGAAGCATGGTTGATTGACTCAGGTGCATCCTTTCACTTCACTCCCCATAGAGAGTGGTTCTGCGAGTATGAGAAATATGATGGTGGTGATGTCTTCTTAGGAGATGATAGGAAGGCTAGAATCATTGGTCGTGGAAAAGTAAAGTTGAAGTTGCAAGGTGGAAGGGTTAGGACCCTTCCGGGTGTTCTGCATATTCCTGCATTGGCCAAAAATCTGATTTCTGTAAGCAAGTTGGATGATGCAGGTGTACAGGCAATGTTCGAGAAGGATGCCTACAAGATGGTTCGAGGAGAACTGGTATTGATGCGGGGAGTTCGGATTGGAACTCTGTACAAGCTGCAAGGTAGCACTGTTGTTGACGGGTGAAATAGTTCTATGGTTACTGAAAATAGAGCAAAAAATCTAGTGGTCTCTGGAGAGAAGACCATGTTGTGGCATCAAAGGCTTGGACATATTGGAGAGAAGGGCCTTTGAATACTTCATGGTAAATGTATGGTAGAAGGTATGAGTAACAGATCTCTGGATTTTGATTTATGTGAAAATTGTGTATATGGGAAGAAAAATCGGGTGAGTTTCCCCTCTGGTGGTAAGAGGGAAAAACAGATATTAGAGCTTGTTCACAGTTATGTGTTTGGACCTGTGAAGGTTCCATCACTAGGTAAGTCTATGTACTATGTATCATTTATAGATGACTTC
>APFE031144577.1:65652-159964 GCA_000404065.3 Pinus taeda
GGGAAATCTCTGTGCATATGTGTTTTATGTGTTATGCTCTCGCATTTTATTTTTCCTGTGATTTAGAATTCGTATGCAAGTAATTTCTGTATGGGGTTAAAACCTACAATTTTCAAAGATGCAAGTGAAGAGCTAACCCGAAAAGGCAAGGGCATTCAATTGTCCTCTGTAGGAGAACCATGGTGCGAATTGGAAACTGTCATCCATAAGTACATTACCTGTGATGGTTGACCTGATGTGGTAAAAGCACGACAAATTAAACCCTTAGCCACTTTAAAGCAAAATCTTACTGTCAATTTGCCATTTTTCTTAAATTCATTATTGCAGGATACAACTGATAGAGTAAGATGGGATAAACATCCTAATACTATAGACAGTCATCATGGTTTGATCAGAATGATTGTTAGTCACAGTCTTGCTCAACAAAATTTAACCTGGGATAATTTTATAGCACCACTAGAGATTAGGCCAGACCATGTAGTCCAAAATTCTGCAACCTTGGAAATTGGACAACAGAACCCTGTTCCGAAGAGGAAAAGAACTTCTCATACAGTAATAGGACCTCATAAGTGCAGGCATTCTGCGAGGCTAAACCTAGTTCAGAGGAATTTTGTAGATCCTCAGGGTAGAGTCGAACACCCGGCAGAACCATCTAGTCCAATTACTGTACAGGACTCTGAGTCAGAACCAGAGGAAGAATGTAATTTTGAATCAGAACTAGAGGAAGAATGCAATTCTGAACCAGAATAGGGGGAAGAACATGATTCTTACCCAGAACAAAGGAAAGCACAATATTTTTTTCAAAATGATGGTGAACCAGAAAATGAAGCAGGGCCTTCTCAAACACCACCTATGAGCCCCCGAGATGATTTCTTGTAGGAATTTGAGGAAGGGATGGCATAGGTTCTTGCAAATTTGAATGCATATGTGCAACCTTGAGGATCACTTGACCAGAACCTGAACAAAGTTCAATCCTCAGGAGATTCTGGTCACACGGAAATTTTGCCTTCCCCAGAAGCTGCAGAATGGGAAGAGGAAGTGGACAAAGAAATAATTCATGAATCTAATAACCACTCAGGTGACATGGTTATAGTGGAACATAGCCAAGACGAGCACCAAGTACCCTTAGATACAAAGGGTATTGATAAACCTATTCCTACAACAGATGCTTCTTAGAAGAAGTAGGTAGCTGAAATAAAGTTAAGGAAGCTGATGAAGAAATACCAAAAAATTCAGAAGACGGTTAAGTGGCTATGTCAGAAATTAAGAGAAACTACAAATAGGAAAGCTCAAAGCACTACTCCTGAGTTAGTCAATGTGGCCACACAAACAAAAATATGTGATGGTAGGGCAATAGGAACCGAGACCGAACCTATTTCTACTCAGACGGTAGTCACACAAACAAGCTTTCATATAGATTTGATAGATACGGCTACTCAGACTGAGCGTTTACCCTCTCACAACAAAATCACCCAGGCAGAAGAAATATTCAATGACGCTCCATCAAGCAGTGATCCTATTCTTTTAGAGTTATAGGAGGAGATGGTACAAGCCCAGCTTTCTTTAGAGAAATGTAAGAAGGAGACAGTTCCTCTGCAAAAGTATCAGGAGTTGTAGAAGCAATTCAAAGAATTGACCATAACTGAGGATGAAACTTTTACTAAGTTCAGGCAGGAGGAAGAAAAGCTGAGGAAAGTAAAAGCCAAGCTGGATAAGGTTGTAGGTCACATTGACACCATTTTCTCTTTATATTCTGATGTCTTATCTTGTAGGTCTCTTGCTACAAACTATGCTCTGTTTTTATTGGAAAGATATTTACTGTTGAAGATTAAAGTCATTAAGGCCGACAAGTCAGTTGAGTTGAAGACAATTGAAGAATTTATAAAATGCTATAAGGAGCATGGGATAAAAGTCCAACGTCTTCTCTGTGAACTTTATTTGCATAATTTTTTATTAGAAGGGGAGGTGGATAATAATCCTAGCCCTTTTGTTGTGGACATTCAGTTCCAGGCCTTTATTTCTTTCGCAGCAAACCAACTCAAGTGGTCCAAGGCTTATAACACCTTTCAAAGAAAAGAAAATGGACTGGATTTGTGGGTAAGGGTTGAGCCTACTCACCCCTTGCAACTTCTTGTTAGACACAAAAGGCTTATGGTGCAGGAGGGCATAATTAAGATTATGGGGCCTATACATAAAGAAATTGTGCAAACGGGAAGGGCATATTTCTTATCCATTCAAGAAAGGTCCTTGCTTGCATCAAAACAGAGATGGACAGTATCAACCAATAATGTCAAGAACAAAGAACTGTTTAACTACAAGAATTTTATAGCTGTCATAGGTTGTTTTGTCACATACAGTAATATTATCTTGAGGGAAGGACCACATTGGTTAGGATGTTGATTTAGGATCTCTATTATTTGGTATCCTCCTGAAGGATACCGTTCTGATTATGAGTTGTTTGACAGTCATGAAGTGACAACCTTTGCACTTTTAATACAAAAGCACAGTTTTAGGTTGGATAAAGAAAAAGTCTTTTCTGCTTACTCTTTAACTACATTACATGATAACTACTTATTTTCATGAGGACATGAAACAAGGTAAGCAGGGGAGTATGTTGGGCCGTGCAACAGGTATAAATTTACTCTTGATTACACTATATTTTTCCTCCTTTTTATGCATTTGTGCCATGACGTAATAAGGTTTTGATATAATTTCGATAGAAAGTGAACGAAACTGATTTTGATGTGATTTGGCTGTCAAAACTAACTTTCATTTCTTTTTATGAAGAGATTAGTGAATGTGACAATTGTTGTTCAAAATATTGAATAGCAAAGGCTAAACATGGAGAAACGAGTGCGTCTTATGTGGTCAATTGAGAAGAGAATTAGGAGGATCAACGCAAGATGTAAGACTTTCTGATAATAGTATTTGGTTATGAGTTCCTCAAGATCACCTGATCCCGAGGAATCACATTTATCTCTTTTCCTCTTTGACTATAAGAGGGGAAAAATGTATAGAGTAGAACAAGTTTTTGCTAAGTTTTTACTTCAATTGTAATTTTAATATACAAAGCATTATTCTAAAGGATACATCATGTTGTAATGACATTTAGATTTGATGCATAACATATAATTCATGTTGTTGTTTATTCACAATTTTCTGAAGTAATTAAGCAGTAATCACTGGCGGCTTGGGCCCGGCCACTGGTGGATTTCACTGTTGTTCCCTATTTTATAGTTTTACCTTTCTTTTACTGCAAGTTTAATTACTCTGTTTTATAGCTTTACGATTGATTTACTTTCACTAGTTTTGAGTTTGTGTATTGATTGCATTAATTCTTATTTCTGTTGATTGGCTTTATTTATTTATGTCATAGATTGATTTAATTATTAGATAAGAATCATTTCTTGTTAATTGAAAGCCAGAGTGTTATTGGTTAGATCAGGTGTATTACTTTTATGCAGAAGTTTAGATTCAGCTGAAAGAGCTCTATTATCACTATGCTGCACTCGGTTGATGTAATTGCAATTAGGACTTTCTGATAAAGATTGAGTTTTGGTTTTGATTAAGATTGAGTTTTGGTGCTTGAATAGGTTAATTTCCTTGAAGTTACAAGTTTGATAGTTATGGTTTGATCCGTTTACTCTTGTATTGAAATCAATAAGATATCTTAAAGCATTACTCTCTGTAGATATAACGATTTTCATCACTTGCACATATTGTGTACACTCTTGAAACAAAAAGACTTACCCAGGTCGATAATTAATGTGAGGCATTTAGGAGTTTTGAAAGACACCTTATATGCGCCCAACACCAGACATATCGAATGGATAATCCGAACTCCCATGTGGGTGCCCCCCACATTTGACTAGCAGCTAAATAAAGTCAATTTGGCCCCTAAGTCCCTAAGTCAAAAGTGTGGGGTCCTCTTCCTTAGTAAAAAATGTACAAAATTATGTAGCAACACCATGTTAGTAATGTGTTTGAGAAGGGACATGACACCAACAAAGTGATCTCCAACCTTTTTCGACCTTGGCTCTGAAACCATGTTGAGAAATCAATGTTAATAGTAATTAGGGTTTAATTCCTCTTATTTGATAATTACTTGTGAATTATGTTGGCTTATTTTACTTCTTTATTATATTATGTTTCATCAAGAAATTACCAATTTATGTGTATATGATGATCACAAGAATAAGATACACAAGATGTAGGTGGGTAGCCAGGGAAAAACCCCTCTAAGGGGAAAATCCAATTAGAACTCTTCCTTCAATAGATTCAAAGACAAGATGAGATAGTCCAAGACTCTTTGGACCTAGATAAAGACTTCCCTGAATAACCAAGTCAACCCTTCCTTCTTCTCCAAGTGATGTTCTCCCAACAACAACTTCAACCTAGAATTTTGACCTAGCAACAATAGAATTTCGGCCTCCCCAGTAGCAGAACTTCGACCCCAACAACAGAACTTCGACTTGCAGTAGTATTCAGAATTTCAGCCCCAACACTAGCCCAATAACTTCGCATGTGTGAGAGAAATATAGCCCAAAACTTTGATTTTTTCTTCTTCTGCAATCTTCTTCCTTCTCTTGGAATTTCACGCCTTTTACTGCATGTCTTTCTTGTGTATTGAACTTGTTTCCAGTGAGTGAGCAAATGAATGGAACTGCCTGTCTATATATAACCTCTTTTGTGGGTCAAATTTCCCTAATGTAGGCCAACTTCATTGTCATAGGGCCAAATTGGAGTGGAGATGTAAAATGACCAATTTGACTAAAAAATAATTATTTCTACATGATAAAAAAATCCCAAGAAGAGTCTAATAAAATTGACAATGACTCTATTGACTCAATATAAAACCTAGAAGCCTACAATGGAGGCTTTGACGTATAAGCATGATGACCCAAGCATGAAACCCATTCTTTAATAAGTCATAATTAAATTTATTATGACAAATAAATTACATTATACAATTATGAAGATCAAACCTAGTTACATTCTTCAACAACGTAATGCACAGTGGAAAGAGAGAGGTAAGGTGTGGATTACGCATTGGGAAAGTATAGAGGGCAAGGAGAGCATGCTTAGGAACTGCAATTGCGTAATGTGAAATGATTACAGAATGGAGGTTAGGGAATTCTCAGTTGAGAAATGAAGGGGCTAAGGGATGACCCCACTATCCATGAGAAATGTGTAGTGTGCAGTGGAGGCAAATTTGATCAAGGCATTGCGCAGTCGATCAAGTGAAGGAGACAAGAGAGGCAAGGTTGTGCACTGTAACTGCAATATGCGAAGTGATTTAAGCGAAGACTTAAGGGTCTGTGCAATTGAGCACTGCAAGGACTGAGAGAAGACCCTATTTTTCATTGAAAGTGTGTATTTCACAGTGAAGGAAAGGCGGGTCAAGGCATTTCAAATTGGGAAAGTTTAGGAGACAAGAGTGACATGCTTAGGAACAATGGTTTCTCAGTGCATAGTTGATGAGGGAGAGGACCTAAGGATTGCATAGTTGAGCATGGGAAGGGTCCAAGAATGACCTGTTTGTCCAATAGAAGTGTGCAGTGCACAACACTGGGTTGGGTTGGTCAAGGACTGCGCAATAGGAAAGTATAGTCATCAGGATGGAGTGATTGAGCTTTGAGATAGCTCAATGTTTAGTTGAAGGAGGTTCCTCTATGATTGCGCAGCGCATAGTTCCAGGAGGTAAGGCTTCATCATTGTGGCTTGGAAATGTGCAGTGTAGTTGGACAAGGTTGTGGGATCAATCATGAATTGTGCAAGTTGAGAGGACTATGAAAAGTCCAAAATTAACTAAGTGTGGGATCAGTGACACAAGAAAGTGAGAGTAAGAGCATACGACAAGTCTTAAACATGAACACACATATTTATACAATCCAAAACATGGCGATAAGATGTTTAGTACCCAAAATCAACATGTATACAATGAAAAGAGAGTAAAGTTACATTTTTCTGCAAGTGCGACACTTAATATGTACCTTTACGACACAAGTGTCAACTGTAATGAAAATGTGCACTATGCCATGAGAATGTGTCCAACACATGTTCTGATGATAAATAAAATCCACTAGTACAAGACAGTGTGTGGAAGCTTCCTCTAGAAGGTGTGACATGATGTTCTTTAAGATATGTGGAAACAAGTGAATGCAACACATTAAAACACAAAGAGAGCACAAGAAAAGCATGGAAGAATGAAAGTAGGAAAAAGAGACACTTGCAAAAGATAGAGTAAGCCAAAACGACAAATGAAAAAAAAAAACAACACTTGTGAAAGTGAAAGAAATAATTGAGAAACTCAGAAGATGGGGCATTTACAACTATGAGAAAAAGAATTATTTTTATACTCCAACAGTGCACAAACCTTAAAAGCAAAAGACAAACATAAAGATGAGCTCTGGACTACACTCTTTACAAGGGAAAAAACATGCAATGAGGTTTATGATTGATGAGGGTGATTAGTACATGTTAGGGAACTAGGAGCCAAGAATGAATTGAATAACTTGAAGCAATACACTCACTATCAACAAATAGTGAACAATCACTATCTACAGAAGATGTCCTCACACTGTCACTATTCGAAAATATTGCACAATCTATGTCTCTAGGAATTGTGCATGCATTGTCACCAGAGACTGCACAAACAATGTCTTCAAGGATTGTGTAGTCATCATCCACAAGGAACTGCACAATCACTAGCCTTAGGCACTGTGCAACTACTATCATCATGGATTGTGCAATGCTTGACTTTTAAGCTTACACATTGACTGTTATGCTTGCCTAGAATAAGTTTTCTATGGAGTCATGACAAGATAGGCATATAAAAGCAGGTCGCTCTAACACTTATAATTCTCAAAGGAAGACTTCAACACTTCAACAACATGACTAAAATTGACATTAATCGCTTGGAATTAAATATGGAATGACAATAAGGAGGCTCCAAAATTTGGATATAGGAAAAATTTAGAGGGTGTTTGTCGTAGCGAGAAGAGGATGCCTTCACTTTGGGATCAAGGATTGAAGGCCTTTATAAATTCAATAGAAGACCAATCTGAGAATTGGTCTATAATAGTAATCATCAATGTGAGATGTGGCAGCGAAGATTCACTCACCTCACTATGATGCGCTGCCTAAGGTGAGGAAGATGGTTTATGGAATTTTTGAGGTTCAAGAAAATCATGATGGGTTTTTTTTGGGATGTGCAAGTGGAAAGAAGATGATGGTACCATTCCCTTCTAGTAGAAGAAGGAACTATGGTATTCTACAACTCATACATTCTTATTTATGTGGACCCATACTAATGAAATCTCTTGGGGGCTATCTATACTACATATGTTTTGTGGATGACTTCTCTCGCAAGACAGGTATATTCTTCTTGATGCACAACGACCAGGAATTTGATATGTTCAAGGACTTTAAGGCACTTATATAAATAAATCAAGAAAGAGAATAAAATTCTTTAGGTGTGACAATGGAGGGGAATTAATTTTAAATGAATTCATTTAATTTAACAAGAAATTAGGGATTAAGAAGGAGACCATCGTACCTTACAACCCTGAGAATGTTGATCTAGATTGTCATTGATGTCAATATGGAAATATTTTGGGATACTAAATGATGATATGAACCCAAGGAGAAGCAGAGCATATCCGTGAAGTAACAGGAGCAAGAAGCCAAGGAGGAAATCCATCAGGGAAGCCATTGGAAGTCATATCGGAGCAAGAGAAACATATCGAGAATCAAAGAGTAGCTATCGGAAGTCATAGGAGCGACAAGCTAAGAAAAATAATATGTCCAAGAATACGAGCCATATCGGAGGAACTAAGGAGAAATATCAGAGGAAGGAATAAACTGTGGAAACCCTTTAAAAGTTCACATCACATGGAATAAAAAAAACTGGAGGAGTTAACATATCGACATATATAATATTAGTGGATTTTATTATGTGTCACCACTTGAAATCCATGATTGCGATAAAGGTGTGGAACCAAAGATTTATTAAAAACAGCTTATTGAATATCACATACGTTTCATCGATAGTAGGCGTATCAAAAATGTTACATCGTTAAGCCAAAGAGTTGCGATGGCGGGATTTTCATGAAGTTACGATTGCGAGAGTCTTATAAAGTTATGATTGCGATAGAGTATTGGATGCCAGACAGCCGGTTGTGATAGTGTGGTGGAACCAACAGAGTTATCAAAATAATTTAATATAATATCACATCTAGTAGGGCCAATTAGAAATTGGCTATGTTATGCTCACGACTTGTAAAATACCTCTGAAAGTTGCGATTGTAATTGATGTAATGACGTGGATGTGGGACCTCATGTGGGTACAACCTCTCCTATGAAATTTTCTGTAAATAAACAAGTCTGTGAATAATTGGATGAATATTCATAAGTCAGACTCTCCCTCCAATGAACATGTCTCCTGGTTATTGGTGAGACTTGTATAAATACAGGTTAAATTGCCTCACCTCAAGCATCGATCTCGACATCGGGCACATAGTAGAATTGACAATTCACAACTCATGAACTCAAAGAAACAGAGAGAGTTGAAGGTCAAATACAACAGTTGAAGGTAGAGCATTGAAGAAGAAAGCCGAAGGTCTAGAAAAAGGAAGGAAGCCGAAGGTCGAGCAAGTCTGTTGGTTGGGTTAATCTATAAAAGGACTCGTGAGAAGCAGTCACTCATGAAGCAATTATGTAGTGTAGACAACAATATATTACAAAGGTCACAAGGACAGGGAGCAGTGTGATACAATCAAAACATTTCTTGACAAAGAAAAACTATAGGGTCGGAGCCCTTGGGGTTGGTTCCTCAGAATTGGAAGGATTTGTGTCCTTGGAGTTGGTGCTCCTAAATCCAAGGTTGGTTCCTTGACTAGATAGGGTCGGAGCTCTAGAGGTTGGAGCCTCATCAAAGTCCAAGTTGGTGCTTGGCAAAATTCATCATATATTTTATTCAATTTTTTTCTATATTTTAATAAAATCATTTCTTTGATTAAAATTGTAAAGAATCTAAACTGGTAATAATAACAATTGAAAATAAATATTGATTCACCCCCCCCCCAGTACTTCCAACAATTGGTATCAGAGCCAGCTTCTTTAGAAACAACCTAACAACTAGAAGAAGGGTTCTTAGTTACAATGAAGAATCAAGAAATGATAGGAAGGCTTCCTTGTTCGATGGTACTAATTTTGGTTTTTGGAAAAAGAGAATGTCTTACTACTTAATGTCCCTTGGACCTGAATTTTGGAACGTTGTTTTGAATGGGTACAATGCCCCTCCCACTCTTCCTACTAATCAATATGAAAGGAAAGTGTACATTGCAAATGCCAAAGCTCTAAATTCCATTACTAGTGGAATTACTGATTCCGAGTTTACGAAAGTCTTGAATTATGAGTCAGCCAAAGAAGTATGGGATAACTTGGTTAGCTTATATGATGGGGACTCCAAATTTAAGAAGGAAAATCTTCAAACTCTTAGGAGGTAGTTTGAAAGTTTGAGAATGGATGATGAAGAAGATATTGCATCATAGTTCCTCCAAGAAGCTAAAGTAGTCAACTCTCTTAAAGGATTGGGAGAAAATATTGAAGAAAGAAGTGTTGCTCAAAAAGTCTTAAGATCTCTCCTAGATAGATTTGACTCCAAAGTAAGTGCTATAGAAGAAATGAAGGAACTAGAGACTCTCAAGATGGATGAACTTCATGGAATCCTCATTTCCTATGAGATGAGAAAAGGAATCCCAAGTTCCAAAGATGCAACATTCAAGGCCTCAAAATCAAAAAAGGGGAAAGGATGGAATACCAGTAGTGATGACTCTAATGTTGAATCCCAATTGGCGCAATTTGTACGAACACTAAAGAAAGGATCCAAGCTAAAAGGTAAGCACCCTCTTATTTGTTTCAATTGTGGAATAATAGGTCATTATGCTGCAAAATGTACTCATAAGCATGACAATGATGATGAGGAAGATTAAAAAAGGAGGATATACAAAAAGAAAGGATTTACTAAGAAGAATTTCCTCTCTAAACAATATGAATCTGATGAGGATGAATATGTGGTTATCAATAAGAAATCATCCAAAGGAAGTAATGATGGATCAGACGAAGAAAATGACTATGATGGAAGCAAGGAAGTACTATTTATGGCATTCATTGAAGATTATGAATCAAGAAAGGAAAACGAAGAAGATACAAACGAACTATTAATTAGTTCCATTGAAGAAAATGAAAGTTACGAAAGAATGTCATATCACTTAAAACAGATAAAGAGGAAGCTAAAGGAAGGGAGGACGTCATATATGAAAGACATGAAGCTAAAATAATATCTCTCAAGAAAGAATTGGAAGAAATCAAAAGAAGTTGGCAAAGTTCTCAAACACTTGATCACATTCTCAACACTCAGAAATCTCAAAGTGACAAGTCTTGGATTGGTTTTAAAGAAGAATCATCAAGTGCTAAGGATAATGCAAGAAGCTATGCTGACATACTTTGCAGCAATCCAAAAGAAGAAAAATCATCTTATCAAAGGCCTGACTCAAATCCAAAGAATGGAGAAAGAACAACTCCAAGAAAGAAGGTTTATTCAAATCATGGCTATTATAACAGGTACCAAACTATCTTTCTTGGGCATTGTTATTATTGCAAAAATTTTGGTCATCAAGATAAACATTGCATGGCTCATAAGAATGAAGCACGAAGATTGAAGGATCAGACAAACAAACCATGTAGTCTCAAAGGGAAATGATAAATCAAGACCTTCAACTCTTTTGATCCTTTGGCCAAATTTGATTCAATTTTCTCATTATGTAATGATAATGGACATAGTGAACAAAATTGTCCCCTCAAAAGTAGAAAAGCAAAAGATGAAAATCCTAATACGGATAAATGTGGTCTAGCTCTATGTGCTCACAATGAGGAAAATCTTTTGTTTGTGGACAATAGGTGCTCCAGACATATGACAGGTGACAAAAGGAAATTTGTCTCATTAAACAAAAAGGAAGGAAATGTATCCTTTGGGAGTGGGTTTGCCAAAATTGCTGGAAAAGGAACCGTTACCCTTATTAATGGAAAAGGAAAGGCTCAAAATTATTTGTTGGTAGATGCGCTCAAACACAATCTCGAGTGTTAGCCAAATCTATGATCAAGGATGTAATGTTTTCTTCAATGCTAAAAATTGTGACATAAGGAACTCTTCCTCAAGATAACTTGTGGCTAAAGGAGTTAGAACATCATATACTGTCTACATTTTGAACAAAATTCAAGAAGATAAATGGTATCTAAGTCAAATAGATGAAAGCTGGTTGTGGCATAAGCGATTGGGGCATACAAATTTTGATAACTTGATCAATATCAGAAAAATCAATGCATTAAGGGACATTCCAAAGATGTTCAAACCGGATCAAGTTGTATGTGGCCCATGTCAACATGGAAAGCAAACTAGAGCCAGCCACAAGACTAAGGAATTCTCCACATCAAAACCTCTAGAGATCATTCATGCATATTTATGTGGGCCAACTAGGACTCCAACACTCCAAGGAGAAAGGCACTTTGCTTTATTAGTTGATGACTATACTATAATGACGTGGGTATATTTCATAAAATATAAATCGGAAGCCTTTGAATGCTTTAAGAATCTTATAGCTCTTGTAGAAAATGAAAAGGACTCCAAAATTAAATGTCTTAGAACGGATAGAGGGGGAGAATTCACATCAAAATAATTTGATGAATTCTATCATGAACATGGAATCGAAAAAGAACTCTCCGCTACTAGAACACCTAAGAAAAATGGGGTAGTTGAAAGTAGACACCGAACTACTAAAGAAATGGCAAGGACTATGTTACTAGAAATTGATTTGCAACCAAAATTTTGGAAGGAAGCAGTCAGGACAACAGTTTATACCTTGAATCGAACTCAACTAAGACCAAATAATGAAACGACTCTTTATGAATTATGGAAAGGAAGACCTGCTTCAGTAAAATACTTCAGGATTTTTTGAAGCAAATGCTTCATAAAGATCAATGATGACTCACCAGGAAAATTTGATTCGTGGGTTGACAAAGGAATATTTATTAGATATTCTACTAGAAGCAAAGCTTACAAGTTCTACAATAATCGACTACTAAAAATAGTGAAAAGTATTGGTGTAAAGATTGATGAAAGCCTTACAGAAAAGAAAATTGAAGATCATGAAGTTGACCCCTTTATTGAAGAAAGAGAAGAAGAACCTGAAAAGGAGAAAAAAGATCAAGAAAAACAAAAACAAAAAGAACCATCTCAAACTCCTTCAAAAGTGAAATTCCTCCAAAAACATCACCCAGAAGAGCATGTTATTGGCAATATAGATGAAGGAATACAAACCCGAAGAAGGATGACAAGTACACCAAAGAAAAATGATGTTGCTCTCCTATCTATGATAGAACCAAAAACTTTTACTTAAGAAAGTAAGGAGCCTCATTGGGTGGAAGCCATGGAAAAAGAAATGTCTCAAATCGAGAAAAATGAGACATGGGAGTGGGTACCTCATCCAAAGGATAAAAATATAATTGGAACTAAGTGGGTGTTCAAAAAAAATGAATGAAGATGGAAAAATCATCAAAAATAAGGCAAGACTTGTTTGTAAGGGTTATTCACAAATTGAAAGAATTGATTTTGAAGAAACCTTTGCATCGGTAGCTCGTATGGAAGCTATAAGGATGTTCTTGGCATTTGCTTGCTCAAAAGCATTCAAAGTCTATCAAATGGACGTAAAATCAACATTTTTGAATGGGGAACTCAAGGAAGAGCTCTACATGGGGCAACCAAAAGGTTTTGATCTAGCAGAAGGAAAAGTCTGTGTAAGTTGAAAAAGCCATTATATGGTTTGAAACAAGCTCCTAGAGTGTGGTATGCAAGATTGGATCACTATCTACAACAAAAAACACTTCAAAAGAGGGGTGGCAGGAAGTAATCTCTATATGAAGATGGATAATGATAAATTACTAATCACCCTTGTATATGTTGATGATCTGATTTTTGCTAGCAATAATGATGAAATGAGCCATGCGTTTTCTCAAAATATGAATCACCCTTGTATATGTTGATGATCTGATTTTTGCTAGCAATAATGATGAAATGAGCCATGCGTTTTCTCAAAATATGTCAAAATCATTCGAAATGTCAATGATTGGTGAGCTATCCTACTTCCTTGGACTACAAGTATCGCAAACCATAGCAGGTATGTTTATCTCTCAAACAAAATATCTCAAAGACATGATTAAAAGATATGGAATGGAAGAATGTGCACCTATGAGCACACCTATGACCACAAACTGCAAATTAAGCAAAGATGATGAATCCCCCCTGGTAGATGCAACTCTTTACAGGTCAATAATTGGAGCTCTCTTATACTTAACTGCTACAAGACCCGACATTATGCAAGCAATGGGAATGGTGGGAATATTTCAATCAGCTCCTAAGCAATCCCACATGTTGGCTATGAAAAGAATTCTCAGGTACTTGAAAGAAACTCCTGACTTTGGTCTTTGGTATCCCAAAAGCACAAATATTACAGTAACAACTTATATCGATGTTGATTGGGCTGGAAGCATGAATGATCGTAAAAGAACCAATGGAAATGAATTTTTTATGGGAGATTGCCTGGTAGCTTGGCTTAGCAAAAAATAATCGTCTAAACCTCTCTCTACAACTGAAGCCGAATATATAGCCGCAACTGACTATTGTACACAAATACTAAGGATGAAGGAATCTTTGAAGGATGTCAACATAGAAACTAAACAGCCAATCACCATCTATTGTAACAGCACAAGTGTTATCAGTCTTGGTAAAAATCAAGTGATGCACTCAAAGACCAAACATATACCAATCAAGTATCATTTTCTTTGTGAACAAGTGGCTAAACAAAACATCAAGTTAGAATATATCAATACTAAGGAACAGATTGCAGATATTTTCACCAAACCTCTTCCTCAAGAAGCATTTGAACATCTCCATCAAAATATGGGGGTTATTGCTTTATCCTCAAATTAAATCGATTCTTAATATGTCGCATGACAGGGGGAGCAGTTCAACAGGGGGAGTCCTTGTTCAATCCTTTGCCATTGATGTCAAAGGAGGAGAGAAGATGAATATTGCCATTAATGACAGAGGGGGAGATTGTTGATCTAGATTGTCATTGACATCAATATGAAATATTCTGGGATACTAAATGATGATATGAAGCCAAGAAGAAGCAAAGTATATCCATGAAGTAATAAGAGCAAGAAGCCAAGGAGGAAACCCATCAGGGAAGCCATTGGAAGTCATATCAGAGCAAGAGAAACATATCGAGAATTAAAGAGTAGCTATCGGAGGTCATAGGAGCAACAAGCTAAGAAAAATCATATGCCCAAGAATAAGAGCCATATCAGAGGAACTAAGAAGAAATATCGGAGGAAGGAATAAACTGTGGAAACCCTTTAAAAGTTCACAACACATGGAATAAAACAAACTGGAGGAGTTAACATATCGTCATATATAATATCGACGGGTTTTATTATGTGTCGCCGCTCGAAATCCTCGATTGCGATAAAGGTGTGGACTTGAAGGTTTATTAAAAACATCTTATTGAATATTGCATTCACTCCATCGGAAGTAGGGGTATCGAAAATGTTACGTTGTAAAGCCAAAGTGTTGCGATTGCAGAATTTTCATGAAGTTGTGATTGCGAGAGTCTTGTAAAGTTGCGATTGCAATAGAGTGGTGGACCCCGAATCGCCGATTGCGATAATGTGGTGGACCCAACGGAGTTATCAAAACAATTTAATATAATATCACATCCAGTAGGGGCAATCAAAAATCGTTTATGGTATGAGCATGACTTGTAAAAGACCTTCGAAAGTTGTGATTGCAATTGAGTTAATGACGTGGATGTGGGACCTCATGTGGGTATGGCCTCTCCTATGAAATTTTTATGTAAATAAACAAGTATGTGAATAATTGGATGAATATTCATAAGATGGTCTCCACCCCCAATGAACATGTCACTTGGTTATTGGTGAGACTCGTATAAATACGGGTTAAAATGCCTCACCTCAAGCATCGATCTTGGCATCGGGCACAGAGTAGAATTGATAGTTCACAACTCGTGAACTCAAAGAAATAGAGAGAGCCGAAGGTCAAAGATGGAAGCCGAAGTTCCAATGTTAAAGAAGAAAGCCTAAGGTTAAGCAAAAGGAAGGAAGCCGAAGGTCGAGCAAGTCTGTTGGTTAGGTTAATCTCTAAAAGGGCTCGTGAGAACCAATCACCCATGAATTAGTTATGTAGTGCAGACAACGACCTGTTACAAAGGTCACAAGGATAGGGAGCAGTGAAATACAATCAAAACATTTCTTGACAAAGCAAAACTATAGGGCCGAAGCCCTTGGGGTTGGTGCCTCAGAATTGGAAGGATTGGTGTCCTTGGAGTTGGTGCTCCTAAATCCAAGGTTGGTGCCTCAGAATTGGAAGGATTGGTGTCCTTGGAGTTGGTGCTCCTAAATCCAAGGTTGGTGCCTTGACTAGATAGGGTCAGAGCCATAGAGGTTAGAGCCTCATTAAAGTCCAAGTTGGTGCTTGGAAAAGTTCATCAGATATTGTATTCAATCTTTTTCTATATTTTAATAAAATCATTTCTTTGACTAAAATTGTAAAGAATCTAAACTGGTAATAATAACAATTGAAAATAAATACTGATTCACCCCCTCTCATTATTTCCAACATAAAATGGAGTGGGTAAAAGGAAGAACAAGACCATCATGGAAGTTTCCCAAGCTATGTTGCATGATTAAAAGTTGTCGAAGTTTCTATACGGTGAAGCTACTAACCAATGGTCTATGTTCAAACCAAGGCTTCTCATCAAGCCTTAGATGATTGGACTCCTGAAGAAGTTTTCACAGGTGTAAAATCCAATGTTGGACATTTGATGATATTTTGTTGCCCCGTCTACTTTCATGTGCCCAAGGACAAAAGGAACCATCTAGAAGCTATAGGAAAGAAAGTTACATTTGTTGGTTACTTTGAAAATCCTAAAGCTTATAGAATATATGTGCCTAGTCAAAGGAACATAGAATTTAGCATGGATGTGACATTTGAGAAAGATGATGCCCTTGGGAAAGCAAGGGACACTCCTCCCCCTACCAATGCTGAGAAGAAGGATGATGCCATGGATATTCTATATGGACCTTCTAGGCCTAGGCCTGAGTCTAATCTTGTTGATGATCCCATGCAACACATGGACCCCTTGGATCCCCCTTCCTGTGATCCTCCTGCCAAGAAGAGATCACTTTGGCTTTGAGATACCTCACAAAATGATGAGATACATGTTGGTGCCATAAGAACCTTTAGGGAAAGAAAAAACCATTTTGATATCAGGGATATGTTGTGGCTATGAGCAACATCATACAAGTTGAACCACACACATTTGAAGAAGCAATGAAAGAGAAGGTATGGAAGGCTGCTATGATAGAAGAATATGAATCTATAATGAAGAATGATGTGTGGGAAGTGGTTTCGAGACCCGAAGGGAAGTCTGTTGTGACTTCTAAATGGTTGTACAATATCAAGCATGGTGCTGATGGAAGTATCGATAAATATAAGGTGATAATTGTTGTAACATCACCCGATCCCTCATTTGATATTAGAGGAATGGGTTAATTATTATTATTATTATTATTATAAAATTTTTATTGCCGAATTGTCAATCCCATATATATATATAATATATATATATATATATATATATATACTTACTATATCCGTTGAAGTCCTAGTGGCCTCCGCTTCCCACACTAACTTATGCCTTCCGAATGGGTCCCTACGAGACACGACGCCCCACTCACCTTCTCTCAATGGTTACCAAACTCCGCCTTTGGTCACCCACTGGATTCTGTGTTCTGGGCTTACTTGGGCAGCGGGACCCTCTCCTATCTCCTCATTATCCCTTGGCACATCCACCAATCATTGTCGTTGTCGATTCACTTTATCCCAGGGCCTAGTAACTCGATGCTCTCACTTGAAGCACCTCTCTCTATACATATATCTTTGGGCTCACAATGTCGCACTGACCTGGTTGTGGGTCCTCCCTTCTCCAATGAAAGCTTTATCATAATTAAGGTGTGGCCAATGTTGTCAACCATATCTCTCGTTCGATCCCCCTCGGCACACTCCCAACAACATCCCTTTGCTATCTGTCGACTTCACTCACTAGGCTTGCATGGATGGTGGGGCCGTATGGCCGCCTTTCCCATTAGACCCTATTTCCAACTTTCCTCGGCCACCGTGTCCACTCCCCTATCATCATGCTTCCCCTTGCTTGGCTCTGTGTTGCATGTGCCCTTAGATCGCTTTGGTTAGAACTCTCTAGCTCTCACCTCCAAGCCACATAATTTAGTGGGTCACACCCTTTCATAGCCCTCGCTCCTGATTGGGACATGTGGGGACACTTCCATTTCATCTCGCACCTCTCACCTCACTCCCTTCTAACCACACCATATGTGAATACTCTGGGGCGAACCTAACGGGATGACCTGTTAGGTGGGTCCGCCTTTGGCCAATCATGGAACTCCCGGGTTGGAATGGCTACGAGCTCATCCCAGTTGATATATTCTTGGTTAGTTCCTATTTCCTCTCTTGACAACATTTTGGGGTAACCACTCTTGGCCATGTCAACATTTTCGCGACCAATCATGTAAGGGGAGAATTAGTTGTGCCAAGAGGAGGATTTCTTGGCTAGGGTTTTGATTTGTGACAAGACAGGGTTATCTGATATTTTCTTATAAGTTTAGGGTTTTATCCCCTTCTGATGAAACAAGTTTTTCATTCTGTTCCTTTGCCATGGCTCGACTAAGGGGCTTAAGTCTTGCCCCATGCAACATCTCACATGGGGATCTTCATGATCGCACCAAACTTGAGTTTTGCTACTGCCTAAGCTTCCTAGAGCTAACCTTCTCGACCATGGCTCCATCTCAGAGGTCTGACAGACCTCAAGATCGTCTCCACGACTTGATGCCAATGTCAATGACTTCTTAAGGTGTGTTTTGGTGCTAACCCTCCTGAGCTTGGGCGAAAGGCTCTCACAAGAGTTCCTTGTCTGTAGATTCCCCATTCTCGGATAGGGAATTCCACACATGCCAACAAAAGTGATTGGGTGGACATTACCTACCACGGGCTTGGCGTGGAATCCTGAGGGGTATCCACCTCGCCCACCACATGGAGAAAGTGCCAGAATCCATGACGAGCCTAGAAGTAGCTCCATGGCATTATACAAAACCTTTTGGTGCCTCACTAGTGGCACTAGGGTGCCAACGAAAGACATCTAGCCTACTCATAATGCAAGGTTGAATGTCAACTAAGTAAAGTTGAGGGTTCATCTGGCCCCAAGGGAAACAATCCTCAATTCTCATGCAATGACTACTGAGTGGAAAAGCAACTTGTAACTTAAGAAAAATAAATGCATGTAAGTGAATGTAGACCCTGTTGAGTAGATGGTCTTCAATGTAACTTTTTCATATTAATAAAGGGTCTCTGAGACCATTGTTTCAAGTTTTCTTCCAAGCTCTTATCGCTTTTGTTACGACTTGCAACATGGCCTTATGTTTCTCTATTATTCATTTATGTGTTGTCCTCATTACAGTTAAGCATTTTGTTCAACTTAAGGTTCAGTTTAGCATTATAGATTGGTTCTTATTATCACATGGTTTATTACACATTTGTTCCTTTGTTGCTTTGTGATCAACACCAGAAGGTTATTCGCACAACATTTTATTTCCATTTCAGAAGCTCATGCTTAATTTATTTAATAGTACCATTCGTTCTAGAGAACAACACACACACACACACACACACACACACACACACACACATATTAATATATATTCAACATGTTCATCCATATAGTATCTGCATAAAATGCATCCACATATTCATACATAACAACATGAATATAGTCCCAGAATCCAGAACTCTCATGGTCAAGAATGCATCATGGTGCATCAACAAATAAACAAGTAAAAATAGATACTTATCTTTAAACTTGCAGTGAAATTGAGTTTGGGACAAGGAATCTCCACCCAACCATAGAGAGCTGCAGCCACACTTACTTGCAACTGTCACCCCGGAGCCAGATTCCAAAGTCTGAGGAGGATGCTTGTTCTAGAACTTGAATACCAAGTGCCCATTGAAACAAGTAATCTAGATGGCCACCTTCCTCAATCCCACCAACTGGTTGTCACTTCTCTATCACACAAGGAGTCCAGAGGCAATCTACCTCACCCCGAGGTGCAGACACAATGATTCACCCCCTTCTAGGGAGTCCAGATTCCACTACAACAATATTGTAGTCACCAAAAATATTCAACCAGGTATTCCTTTGATGTTGCTTCAAGATGACATCTTCTAAAGCTTTTATAGGGCTCAAAAGTCTGTTATCTCAACCCACAACTTCCAGGGGACCCAAGCTGTTACAGGGCTCCAGAGATTCCATCCCAACCCACAGCCTCCAGGGACATAAGCCGTTACAGGGCTCCAAAGACCTTTGTCTCAACCCACAACCTCCAGGGACCCAAGTTGTTACAGGGCTCGAGGGATCTTATCTCAACCCACAGTCTCCAGGGACCCCACGTTGTTACATGGCTTTAGAGAATAACAACTCAATCCACAGCCTCTAGGGAACCAAGAACCAATCCCCTTTTCTTCTCTTCTCTTCAAAGTTGCTTGTTGATTTTTTCTCACTGGATGCTCGAACTCCTTTGCCTTCTATCTGCCTCTAGCCTGCATGAGTTTGAATGCCTCCCCCTAGAGTTGCATGCCAATGGTCTCTTTCTTTTTTTCATTTATTGTTGCATCATTGCTAACCTACCATGCACAGTGTCTCTGTTGGATTGTTTGTCCTCTTTTCTTGTCATTATTTCTTAGGTAACAAGGGCCTATATACTTTCTCTTGCAGCGCATTTAATTTCAAGAACCAATCTCCTAAATTCTTACACCAACCAATTTTAATGGTTGTCCTGCAATTCAAGTTTTGTGCACAAGAAGCCATAACATCCTAAGCAAGCAATCCTCCTCCCCATCTTTGGAATCTATGTCCCTTGACTCAGTCCCTTTTTTTTCAAATTTCACATATATCAAAATATTTACGATGTATTTTATGAGAGGGCCATGGGTGGGGTTGTCATATTTGTGGCTAGAGCTTTCTCCTAGAAATAGGGAGAAGACTATGATGATATTTTTGCACCGGTTGCCAACTACACTATTATTTGGTCTATCATTACTCTAGTTGTTAGTTAGGGATGGACACTTCATCAAATGCATGTGAAGGCCATGTTTCTACATGGCATACACAAGGAAGAAGTATATGTTGAGCAACCATACGGATTTGAGGAGCATGACAAAAAGACTCATGTGTAGGTTGAAGAAAGTGCTTTATGGATTGAAGCAAACCCATAGGGCTTGGTATGCCCACATTGATAGCTACTTTATGTAGTTTGGATTCACAAGGAACAGTGTCGACCTGAATCTCTACTTCAAATTAGTCCAAGGTATGCCCTTGATTTTTGTATTGTATGTTGATGACTTATTCTTGGCAGGTGGAGAGCCTCTTATTCTCAAGTGTAAGAGGGAGTTGGCCTCAGAATTTGAGATGAAACAACTTGGTTTGATGCACTACTTCCTAGGCTTAGAGGTGTGACAAAGACCTGGTGAGATTTTCCTTTTGAAGAAGTCTAGGCAAAAGATCAAAGTTTCATGTTACTCTAACTGATTTTGAAGGAGAAAATGTTGCCCCTACTCAAGTTGTAGGTGGCTCTCTTCTTGACTTTGTTTTTGGGATAATTTTTTGTTGTTTTGGAAGTCGGCAACTAGCTTAAAACAAGCCTAAATTTGACAGGCAATTTTTTTTAGTAGCTAATTGTAATGATCCTAAATAGGAAATATGAGTGATAACAACAAATATTCTACATAGCGAAATACAAAAACGAAATGTTCAGCAAACACCATATAAAAATTGTAAATGGAGAACTTCTGAGCCATTTTATTAATTTTTTGCAATCCAAATACAATAAATGATGGAATGGTGCAACTGGGCTTATTTCAATGGACAAGCAAGACCAAACCCAGGTAGGAAAAGGGTTGAGATGAAGGATGCACAGCTATTACACCACTCTGCACTGTGTTGCCCAGAAAACTGTTGCTTTACTGAAGTTCAATGGTTGGAATGTTTACTAAAACCGCCCAAAAAATTATATCCTTTTAACCCTGGACTCCTTGGTCAAAACCCAAAAAAACCCAGAAGGAATTTTAGCTGGTTTTAATTTTGGTATTTCGACCCCCCCTTGGAGCCTCACCCCAGCTATGGCTGCCAAATTCGACCTATTGGAAACTAGCTGCAAATCCACCTGCAAACTCCTCCAAAATGTTGGGTTTACCCTTGCTACCCAACTCCTAAATCCCCAAATGAACTCTTGGCTTGACCTAGCTGCTCTCCAAGCACCATGAAATTTTGCTGTGTGGCCTCTATGCTGTCTCTTAACCCAGAAATGCGAATTGCTAGAATGTTCGCTGAAATCTCTAGCGAAAATACCTATCCAATGCTACTACCTCAACTGCCTCACCTCTCGGCACGCTGTGTGATCCCTAGTGGTCTCAAACTCCCTTTGCGTGATTCTTAGATGCCCAAAAATACACACTCCCTTCCTCTATGTTGTCTGATGTGTGTCATTGCCCCGAAACTCTTGAAAACTCTTGTAGAACAACCTCCCTAGGGCAGGCACAGATGGTCCCCCGAAGTAGAGGTTGAATCTCCCACATGAGAGACTCGTGGCTAAACAGTCGGTAGACTCGCTAAATAACAGAGTGAACAAATGTGTGTTTGTTTGCAATGTCAAAGATGAAAACAAAATGAGAGTTGATCTCTCTTTATAACTCCTTGGGCCCCCTTAGCTTCATGTGGGCCCCTCTATCCACCCATTCAATTTTCCCTCCAAGCATATCGAATGGCTAATTCGAACTCCTATGTGGGTGGCCCCCACATTCCACTAGCAGCTATATAAAGTCGATTTGGCCCCCAGGTCCCTGTTGAAAGTGTGGGGCCCTCTTCCTTAGTAAAAAAATGTGCAAAATTTTGTAGAAGCACCTTGTTACTAATGTGTTTGAGAAGGGACATGACACTAACCTTGGAAAAGGCCTCAATTTTCTACCCTATTTCATGCTAAGGTATACCTTTGTTGTAGACCTATTTTAACCCAAAATTGACCTGAATTGCAAACCAAAATTTGTGTTAACATGATAATTTTAAGGATCAAATTGAGGATGATTGTTGAGTGATAAAAAGAGGAGGTCGATATCAACAAGGAAGGTGGTTGTGACATGCATTTTGAGTCTTTTTAGTTAAGTGACCAATGCACTAAGGAAGGATGGTTCATTGACATTGTTTGTATCTAAAGACTACAAGTTCGAAGAAGCCCTATTTGCAATAAGAAAGCTTCTATTATGAGCATCAGTTACCAAGTGGGTAGACCCCTTCTTGGTAAGAGATAGGGAGTTGATGTATTGTAGAACAAGTCTAATGAACTAAGTCAAAGTTGAAAAAGCAGAGATTTGCAATGTACAAGCCAAGTGGATGTAATGAAGGTAGAAGGGTAAATATGAAGATTGCATGTGCAATGTACAAACCAAATGGATGTAATCAAGGTAGAAGGGTAAATATGAAGATTGCATGTGCAATGTACAAGCCAAGTGGATGTAATCAAGGTAGAAGGGTAAATATGAAGATTGCATGGTAAAGTGATGATTATTCGAAGAAGAATTTGTTGAGGACCTAAAGTTATTGATGACATAAACAAAGTACAACTTGAAGTCAAGTTGGTGCTCAATTGGGGGATTGGTGTCTCTTGTAAGTTGGTACGTACAAATCCACCGAGTTGGTGCTTAGTTGGGGGATTGGTGTCTCTCATAGGTTAGTGCCTGCAAAAGTTGAATGTAGGTGCTTATTGATGATTGGTGTCCTCTTCGTGACATTGTATCAAATAGCAATTATTAAAGAATTTTTTTTGAAGAAAATCATTGTGTTCATATATTTTTGATTGATACTTCTATGTGATTGTTGTCCAAGAAGAAAAAGAAGTTAATAATTGGTGTGATACCGATTCACACCCCCTCTTAGTATCAATGTGTTTTCCTATAATTTTCTTATGGAACTTGGGCCGACATGCTAAATTAAAAGCATAAAGTTATGGAACCTAGAAGTAAGCAATATATCTTTGTTGGATATTATGAAGATGTTAAATCCTATATGCTCTTTGTACCTCAAATCTCAAAGGTTATCTTTTACAGAGATGCTTGATTTTATGAACAACTTGGGCCTATGTGCCTACATCTTCTTTGCCATTTTTCTCATCTTATCTAACATCTTCATCTCTTTTGAATGGTGATCCTTCTTTACATGAACATGCAATAGAGCCACAAACTCTTCCTCAAGTTCAATTTGATGATCTTGCACCTCTATATCTCCTCTTTCGAAATGGGTCTAGAAAACAAGGGACATTGTCATAGTACTTCAGTGGGTGATCTGAATACTTCTTGCAACAATCATTCAGTTCCATCTAGTTGGTTCATCCTTTAATTGTAAGTACATTAACACTAAATACATTCAAACTTATAAAGAAGTAAGTGGTCAACCTGAATGGGAAGAAGACATGGAAGAATAAATGCATTCCTTATTCAAGAATGACACATGATATCAAGTTCGTCTCCTTGAAGGTTACAAATTTTTTCATTGCAACTTGACAAATGTACAAATCGGCAACATGATATAAACTAATTTACAGACAATGAACAAATTTGCAACTTGACAATGCTTTAGTGCATCAATTTCAACATTTTGTATGTTTGATTGATTTTTAATTATTAACATTCATTATTTGTTTTAAATGTTGAGTATTTAAGAAGATAAACAAGAGAATGTGTTAGGTCACCGAGAAAAAATTAAAACAAATAACCAATCAACGAAAAAGAAATTGAAGCGAGAAAGAGAAGCAAGATCTGACATTTGTTGTAATATCTTGACTTAAACGTTTGATGACCTTTAACTCCAACCTTATGAAAAAACATGAAAGGTACTAAGGGTAGCTAAGAGAAAAGAAGACTGGTAAATTGATCAATCATTGTGTATTCACCTTCTTCATCACTAAAAATTGTTGCTTTATTACTATTTACCTACTTGCTAATGTAAATTTTCCAGTTATGTTCTTGGTTTTATTTGTTCTGTATCTGATTGAATATAAATTTTGATGCCCCTGATTGGAACCAGCATAAATCCATCTTAACTTGGGACAAATGCCGAGATGAAACAAACTCCTCAATGTGCAAACTTTTCCTCAAATTTTTGCACCACAAAGGATTTGATATCTCTTAGCACTTAATGGATCTGAACATTATATGAATCTAGTTACAAATAGTGGCATCAAAATTCTATCTAGTGCGCCTTCCCTTGATGTTAAATGACATGCTTCAACTTCTTTAATACAATGCTTTGGATTTCATTATATTTGATTGTGATGTGAACTTATGCTGCATGCACACTAATCATAGAATCTTGTAAATTAGGAACCAAGCCCTTTGGATATTACGATTACAAATACAAATGCCATGTATATTATAAATTTTAACTTGATAAAAGATAACGTCAATTCAATTCAATTCAATATAGATATACCATCAAACGCCATACAAAGTTCATCACTACTAAGGAAGTCAAATAAATTTCTTTATTACATTTTTAAACTTGCATTTATGTTAAGTATTTGCATGGATAGTAGAAAATATTTCTATAATACTGGATATGCTCCTTGGCCAAATTTGACTATAAGCTAATCCATGTATTTATCATAAACTACGATGACCATTACTTGCTTATCACTACTGTGGAAATCGTTATACAATGGCATATGGTAACATGCCTAGTAAAATCACTGTGCATCAGCACCATTGGTCTGAGAGACTCATATTTACTTCCATCGCAACAAGTGATGATTAATTAAACATTTTTCAATGTAGAGCTACAACAGAATTACTTAATCATTGACATCATTATATTCTTCTCGCTGTCACAAGGCCATAAATATCAAACAAAATTACTGTACAAGAAAGCCAAAATTGAGAAGACGGTGAGATCTATAATCTCGCCTTCAATGAAGGATATATAACCATACATTCACAAAGAGGTACCGAGTCCTATACCAAGCTCCTCTGCAAGATTATCCCATAGCGGAAGAAGTGTTAATACAACCAGGCAAACAGCTATGGTTAGAGCTGTCCTCCTCCATGATCCCACTTCAGAGACATCATTTAGGCATGGTTTCTCAGGTGACCTCTGGAAGGCAACCACCAGTTAGGAGGAGCATATCATACTCTGACTAAAAAACAAATATTTTCCGTATAAAAAAATTGATGGCCGGTGATCTCACCTGGCAAATAAGTATGTAGAGACCCCAAGGTAACGATAGTGGTCCACCTAGCTGTACAACCAAATGCCAAATAGTCAATTTACTTGACCTAAAATTTTTGTTTCCATTAATATAAAATGCATATATAAAGCCAAAAGATCTGAAAATGAAGAAAAATGGTCTTTTGTTACACTTTGTCTAACAAAACAAGAGTCTCCCAAGTCTAACGAAAGGATTAGCACCTAAGAATTATCACACGGTTAAATTAATTATTTAGATATAATTTTAAATTTTACTTTTTTCCTGTGAAAATATAAAATAGCAATGGTGAAACACCATAAAATATGCATGCCAATAAGGTAAATCCAACCTTGATCAGACAGATAAGAAAGACAGATTTGGCAAGATTCCTAAAAGAAAACATGTCCTCGTTAGAATTGATTTAACAGTGGAGAGTTTTATGCTTTCATATATGGAGAAATATGAGCACTTGTGAGTCGTCAAAAGGATATACTAACTATTTCAACAATAATTTCAAAGTCTTTTCTATAAAGATGAAACACCACTATGAACCTAATATAAACTTGGAAACTGATCAACAATAAGCAACAAGAACCTTCGAGTAAGACATACGAGCAATATAGATTTGGTAAAATTCCTTTCCTAACAATTCGAAACATGAAGATAAATAATTCAATATAAGAAGTGCCAGGTGCACAAAAAGATAGCATTATAATGTGTATTGAAGGCAGTCACTAGTACAACTACAAAATTTATGTTGTAAAACATAAAAGAAAAATAAAAGTGCGTGCAAAATTGATAACATTAAAAATTAAAACTCGATTGAAAACAAAGGAAGTGACTGAGAACTTGCGAAAGAATTGGAATATTGAAAGTTTGTTCTCCCAATCTCATGGGAAAAGTATGAGCAAAACTGATAATATTAAAATTTAGTCAGAGTTCTTTAAGCACGGTTTTTGTGCTTTGGTTAGCTACTTGGCCGATCTCTTCAACCATGTAGTTCGTGAAGGTTTTCCACCAGCATGGTCACACCACATCCTCCATCCGATCGACAAATCAGGTTCCAGCTCAAGTTCCAATAACTACAGAACAATCATGGTGGGCCACACATTCTCGAAGTTGTATGCTACTATTCTACATAAGAAGCTCTCCAGTGACCTTGAGCAGAGACAACTCAGAGCTAGGTTATAGGTAGGTTTTCGACTGGCTCATCAAACCATTGACCACATCTTCACCCTCCCTTCCATGATTGAGGAGGCATGACACCGCTCTTCAAAAGTCTACTATTGTTTCGTAGATTTTCGGAAAGCTTTTGACTTTGTTCCGAGGGAAGCCTTACTCCAGAGACTCAGAGATATTGGCATCACTGCGACCCTATTGACAACTATTATGTGCCTATATGAGTTTGTCATTGGTTGTCTTCGCGCAGCTCATGGGATGTTTGATTTCATCAGAAGCACTATTGGGGTTAAACAGGGTTGTCCATTGTCCCCTACCCTGTTTGGGATCTATATTGATGAGTTGGTGGCTTTTCTATGTGAGCATAACCAAGACACTGATGGTTGTCTTCTTCACCAGGTTCTGATATCTATTCTACTCTTTGTTGACGACATGATCTTCCTCTCCTCATCCCCAGAAGGATTACAAAGGCAACTGGATGCCTTAGCTTTGTTTTGTGATCTTCGACAGTTGACGGTCAACCTGGGTAAAACCAAGGTTATGATCTTCATGGGTTGACAAAAACTTTGGACCTTCACTTCCTATTCAGAGGGGAGGTTGAGATCACCAACAAGTCTACTTACTTGGGGGTGCAATTCTCAAGTCCCCACTTTAGTTTGCGACCAATGCTTCAGCCTCGGATCAACAAAGGATATGGATCCTTAGCCCTTCTTGAGAGACCGTGCTATTGACATCACTTCCAAGACATCTCGTCCAAGATGAGCCTCATGGACACCTCGATGCATCCCATTGTTCTATATGGCTTAGAGATTTGGGGACCGTCTTTACTTGAGTTAGATTGGGCTTCAGCCGAGAGAGTCTAGATTCTTCTTCTTCACCGTATATTAGATGCAAACAAACAGTACCTCAGCACATCATCCTTGCAGAGTTTGGAGCTCAGCCCTTTTGGCTTGAGACAATCTTTAGATTGAATTCATTCTTGCATCATGTCCGGAGCTTTGCAGACTTGATAAAGAGTAGGGACTGATATCCTTACTTAGCATATTGCTCTTCTAAGATTGTTGCCCATTCTACTCCCTCGAGCTGGGCCATATGTTGGTTTACAGGAGTTTCAAATCTCAGAGTTAGTGGGCACTCAGTTGGATTGTCTCCTTCCTTTTTGATATTTCCTTAGATGCACCTGGTCACCTTTTACCTACTAGACAAGAGTTGAACAAGATCATCAGGGAGGACATCTACAACCAGTTTGTCCAGGTCACCTGGGTCAATCCTTTGGGAGGGTTGCGCCCAAAGATGGCCTTCTACACTGAGCACATCTTAGAGTTGAGAGACAGGCTCATTGTTCGACCCTAGTATATGCTTCGACACTGGATGCATGTTCTTCGCATTCCTCTAGGCCAGTTCAGAGTAGGTTCTCATAGACTTCAGGGCAGATTGATAGACTACACAGAATCTGCCAAGTATGTCATTTATAGGAAGCGAAGATCGAGGTGCACTTCATTTTTGGATGCCGTGTCTACTACGAGATCAAAGGAAGATTCCATTTCTTGTTCAGAGATTCTCAGACCCTCACCGACTTTTTTAGGCATCCCGATCAGAGATGTTTGGCACTATATATGTAGAAGGTTCTCAGGGTCCAAGTGCATATTCCTTAGCCTCCCATTAGACTAGACTCAACACAGAGGATCACAACATTTTTCAGGGTACTACCTTCAGACAGGGGCACGAAGAGACCGATGGATACCAGTACACATCTAGACTCTAGATCAAGGACGATTCGTGGGACCTCACCCTGCCACACGAGATCTTAGCAACAAATCTGCCTCAAATTTGTTCCTAGGAGACGGTGTTAATTTTAGATAACAATCGTATGTTCTATGCTTAAGAGAAATTTTACTTCAATTTTCTTATAGTCCAATATCAATTTCCAGATTAGCAATCATATCAACATGAGAGTAAAATGCAAATAGAACATAAACAATAACAGTGGAAGACAAGCCAAGACAAGAGGACACAAGATATGGTGCATGCCAACGATAAACCCCAATGTGGGGAAACACTTTGATCAATTCTTCTTATTATTCTTCAAAAGTTGAGCAGAGAGAAACATTACAATATGAAATATTCACTTGCCTAATCAAAGTAAAATTTGACCAATCAAACAACAACCATAGAAAGCCCTAACTAAAATGTCAACGCTGGTCAATAGGGCAGATTTTGACCTCCAAAACAGCTTGGTCAAACTCAGTCAACTCGGCCTCCAACAACAAATCAAATCAGCCCAAAAACAGTCTGAAAATTTTCAGTCAAACCTGGTCAACGAAGGTCAACATTGCAGTCAAACTCTTCTGCAGTCAATGCTGGTCAAACAATATGGCCTTCCTCGATTTTTGTGCCCAAAAATGCGACCTATCCAAATAGAGATATCCCTCACAAAAACGCAGTCAAACAAGTCAACATTATTGGTCAACGATGGTCAAAACCCTTCTTGCAACTTCGGTCAACACAAGAACAAAAAAGAACTACCCTTCTTTGCACGTGTGGAGAGCTGCCTCAAAATTTGTACCCAATCATGAAATGAGAGAGAGATATGTGTACGAAGTCAAGTGTCTAAATGAGGAGGCTCCTATTTATATGCAACAATGTGGGCTTGAGGGTCTAAATTAGACAGTTGGCCAACCTTGACAATTTGTCCATAATAGAAATAAATTCATAATTCCATTTGTACATGTCAGAATGAGATGATCTTTAGATCAATTCTACACCTCTCAGAAAGAGGAATCCAATAAAAATATCAGTTGCCTCATATGAGTTGTCCATGGTGAAGTTTGGCCCTAGTTGTCAAATTTAACACTCCCTCTCAACTAGGGAGAACTTCACCTGCCAAACCGTCTGACAATCTGTACCATCCCTATCATCTCTGCTCTACTTTGCTCTGCTGAACCATGAAGAAATAATGAAAAAGAAATGATTGAGAATGTATCATACCATTCTCCACTGACCTAAAGTCAGTCTTTGATAATTGAGAGTGTATCATACCATTCTTCAGTCTCTGATAATCGAGAGTGTATCATACCACTCTTCACTGACCCGAAGTCAGTCTCCAATGATCCCAGATCAATATCAAACATCCTAGCATAGGGAGTACGGTAGTACACAATGCATCCATTGGTAGTACTATAGTCCCTATCCTCATTTCCCTACTCATTGACCAGATGAGAGGTACTACCCATGAGTCCTAGATTGCATGGGTAGGATGTGCGAGCAGGAGAAGGTGAACCACTCATCCTATGCATATATCAACAAGGGGTATCACAAGGGAGGGTGAACCACTCACCCTGTACACAACAAACCACTAGGGGAAGGTGAACCACTCACCCTATACACAACACACCACTAGGGGAAGGTGAACCACTCACCCTATAGTCACTTATTGCTCCAAGAAGTACCCCAAGCCCCCCAGAGCTCCTAGAGCTCAACATCCATCTCATACAGGACCCTCACAAGAGGGTCTCTCCATGACTCCAAGTCGTTCATAGAAGGTTAAGAATTTGACCTTCCACAGGGACTTCGTAAGAATATTTGTGCCCTGATCATCAATCCCAATATGACGAAGCCTTATTGCTCCCCTTTGTACTATATCCCGGATAAAGTGGTACCTGATATCTATATGCTTGGAGCGATCATGAAACACGAGATTCTCAAAAAGACGAATCCCACTTTGGTTGTCGCAATAGATCACGGTGGTATCTAGCACATGCCCAAACAACTCACTAAAGAGCTTCCTCAACCAAACATCTTCAGAAGAGGCCATACTAGCAACAATGTATTTAGCCTCAACGGTGCTCAAAGCAACCAACTTCTGCTTCTTGCTCATCCAGGATATCGAAGCATAAACTAGAGAGAAGCAACATCCAGATGTGCTTTTGCGATCCACCACACTGCCAGCCCAGTCCGCATCAGAGTAACCATGGAGCCTCACATTCGCGACAGTGTATTTCAGTCCACAAGTGATTGTGCCCCAGAGATATCTCGAGATTCTTGGCAGCAATCCAATGTATGTGATGAGGCTTGACCATAAACTAACTCAATGTATTCATTGTAAAACATATGTCTGGACGAGATTTCACCAAGAACATCAGGGCCCCCACGAGTTAATGATACTCAGAAGGATTTCCTAAATCAGGCCCAACAGCGCTTCCGCATAACTTCTTGAGGTTAAGTTCCATCAAAGTAGTCACAGTCTTGCAGTCCACCATCCCAAATATTTCAAGTAGCTTCACAATATATTTTCCTTGAGAGAGGAAAAACTCACCTAGCTTTTGCCAGACCTCCAACCCTAGGAAATAATGCATCAGTCCTAGGTCCTTCATTTTAAACTCGAAAGCCAACTCCCTCTTACATTGATGAATAAGAGGGTTTGCACCTCTCATAAAGACATCTTCTACATAAAGTACCAAGATGAGAGGTTTGTCATTCTCAACCTTAAAGTAAAGGTTCGGATTAGCTTCACTTCTTGTAAATCCCAGCTTCATCAAATGGTTGTCGATCCTCTCATACCAAGCCCAGGGTGCTTGCTTCAACCCATAGAGGGATTTCTTCAATCTACATGCATGTGTCTGACGATCTTGAACTTCAAACCCCTCGAGTTGTTCTACATAGACTTCCTCCTTAATAGAACCATGCAAGGTAGTGTTGACATCCATCTGGTGTAGCTTTTATCCTTGTGAGGCAACGAGGGCTATAATCGAATAAATGGTGGTGTAGCGGGTAGCTAGTGCAAATATCTCATCATAGTATACACCTTCCTCTTGAGAGAAGCCTCGAGCAACAAATCTAGTCTTGAACTTTTCAACACTTCCATCAGCTCCATGCTTGATCTTGTAGAGCCATTTCGAGGTGACAACAGATTTGTCCTTGGGTCTAGGGACCACATCCCAAACATCATTCTTCATAATCGACTCATACTCTTCGTTCATAGCATCCTTCCAAACTTGGTGCTTCACAGCTTCTTCGAATGTGAAAGGCTCAGATTGAACAATGGTGCTCATGGCAGTTAAGTACCCTTGGTACCTATTTGGCTTCTTACTTTCACGAAATGTCCCCCTTGGTGCAACATGTCTCTCGGCATCTTCAAGAGTTTCCCTAAGCCATGAGGGTCTCCCTTTTGAGGAGAAGGGCTCATGAGGGGGTGGATCAATGGGATCCGTTGGTCCTTCAGCATCAAGCATCGGCTCGTCCTGCGGTTCTCCCTTCTATCCTGAATCTGCTTCTTTGTTCTTCCTTGGAATAGGAAGGTTACTAATCTTTCCAAGGGCAACATCTTCATCGAAGGTGACACCATGACTTATTTCCACTTGTCTTTGACCAGCCACATAGATTCTATATGCCTTAGAAGTTTCATTGTAGCCTACAAATGTTCCTTTCTTCCAGGTGCATCAATTTGCTTCTCTTTTCTTTCAGCACTTGAAAATATACGGGGCTACCAAAAATTCTAAAGTGAGAAACATCAAGTTTCTTACCGGTGAAAACTTCTTTGGGAGTTTTGGAGTCCAACGCTTGATGAATTCATATATTTTGAACAAACACGACAGTGTTTGCAACTTCGGAAGGCTTTGATCATGAAGCATGGCACGAGTGGCTTCTATAATAGAACGATTCTTCCTTTCAGCAACACCATTTTGCTCGGGAGTATATGTGGTAGTAGTCTCCCTCTTAATGTCAACTTCTCTATAATAGTCATTGAACTCATTTGATTCATATTTGGTTCCATTATCGGTCCTTAATATTTTGATCTTTTTCCCTGTTTGATTTTCAACCAAAGCTTTGAATGAACAAAACCATGAGAATACTTAGTCTTTTTTCTTCAAGAAATAAATCCAAGTCTTGCGAGAGAAATCATCCACAAAATGGCATAATATAAATATCCTCCCAAAGAGTTCACGAGCATCATACCAAATAGATCAGAATGAACTAATTGCAATATGTTGGTAGTCTTGTTATCATTAGAGGGGAATGATCCCCTTCTATGCTTTCCTTTGGCACACCCTTGACAAACACCTTCATGTTCTACTTTAAATTCGGACATACCTGTCACCATCTTCCTCACATTGAGTAGAGCCTTATAATGTAGATGGACAAACCTCTGGTGCCATAATTCAGATTGAAGAGATGTGTCACAAGACATAACTCCTAATGGACTTCCTCCAACTTGATATAGGCTGTCAACCTTGAACCTGACTTCCTCCAACTTGATATAGGCTGTCAACCTTGAATCTAAGTGTAAATGCATCTTTGAAATTTTATTCCACAGACGTACCTTTCCATCAAAGAATGCCACCTTAAATCCTTTGTCCTCAATTGCTGAGATAGATACTAGGTTTTTCTTTATATTGGGTACATATAGTACTTCTTGAAGATGAATGGTGTTATCTTGATTCAATTGAAGGGTAATATTCCCAACTTCCTTAACGGGATAGGTGACATTGTCTCCAAGGATAATTTCCAAATTTGTATCCTTTTCAATTAGATTTGAAAGAGCTTCCTTATACCCAGTGAAGTGCCTTGAGGCACCACTATCAATCAACCAATTTCCCAAGGTGTCCGGAGGAGATGCAGTAGAGAGGGTAGATATAAGATAAAATTCTTTTTACTTGTTATCAACAACATTAGATTCATCATATCTGGAGTTTCTCGATCTCTTGGGAGGGCGACCATTTCCATGTTGAGTAGCGGGAGCATTCCTTTTTCCTTTGTTGTTGAATTTGCCATTCCTTTGATTGTTGTTGCCCCTGAAATTGTTGTTGTTGTGGTTGTCATCATCATGAGGTGTATCCCTTCTATTAGGACACTCCCTAGCATAGTGGCCAAACTTGTTGCAAATGAAGCATCTTCCCTTCCTTCCATTCTTGAAACTCGATCTTCCTTGACATTGCTTCTTTGAACCTGCATTGTACTTCTTTTTAGCATGAGCGGAGAATGCAGTAGGATCATTCCTATTTGAAGGCATATCTAGTTCCATCATCCTTGTTTCTTCTTGAGAACATCTGGTCAACAATCTTGAAACCCTAGAATCTCGTTGATGTTAAGAATATAGTGTTGAACCTGCAATCCTGTGGTTTGCATTGCTAGCTTTGAACATGCCAACCAACCTGTCATAGATCTCCTTTGATGTGTTCAAATCGGAGACATAAGCAACTAAATTCTTATGAATAGAATCCCTGATGATCTTCTTTGCTTTGACTTCACCCTTCTTGTACTTTGTCTTAGCAGCAGCGAGTGCATTAGAAGGAGGTTCCAAAATCTTTCCTTGCACATAGTCCATAACATCTTGCTCTTCTAAAGTCAAATCAAGAGACATCTTCCATGCATGATAATCAAACTTATCATGAAGTTGTCACCAAACTTGAAGTAGGATGTGGAGGCCATTGAATCTTGTCCTTGATCAAAGGATCTCAATGATTGCTCTTCTTAGTGATTTCTCTTTTCACTCTTGCTTGGGCTTTGTCTTCACTTCAGCTTTGATACCATGTTAATTTTAGATAAAAATGGTATGTTCTATGCTCAAGAGAAATTTTACTTCAATTTTCTTATAACCCAATATCAATTTCCAGATTAGAAATCATATCAACATGATAGTAAAATGTAGATAGAACATAAACAATAACAGTAGAAGACAAGCCAGGGCAAGAGGACACAAGATATGGCGCATGCCAGAGACAAACCCCAATGTGGGGAAACCCTTTCATCAATTCTTCTTATTTCAAAATTTCAGCAAAGAGAAAGAGTGCAATATGAAATATTCACTTGCCCAATCAAAGTGAAACCTGACCAATGAAACAACAACCACAGAAAGCCCTAACTAGAAAGCCAACACTGGTCAATAGGGCAGATTTTGATAGTAAAATGCAGATAGAACATAAACAATAACAATAGAAGACAATCCAAGACAAGAGGACACAAGATATGGCGCATGCCAGGGACAAACCCCAATGTGGGGAAACCCTTTGATCAATTCTTCTTATTTCAAAAGTTTGGTAGAGAGATAGAGTACAATATGAAATATTCACTTGCCCAATCAAAGTGAAATCTGACTAGTCAAACAACAACCACCGAAAGCCCTAACCAGAAAGTCAACACTGGTCAACAGGGCAGATTTTGACCTCTAAACCAACTTGGTCAAGCTCGGTCAACTCGGCCTCAAACAACAAATCAAATCAGCCCAAAAATAGTCCAAAAATATTCAGTCAAACAAGTCAACGTTAGTCAAAACCCTTCCTGCAACTTCAGACAACGCTAGTCAACGCAACAATAGAAAAGAATTGTCCTTCGCACGTGTGGAGAGCTGCCTCAGAAATCTGTACCCAATCATGAAAGGAGAGAGAGATATGTGTGTGAAGTGAAGTGTCTAAACGAGGAGGAGGCACCTTCTATTTATATGCAACGTTGTGGGCTTGAGGGTCTAAATTAGATGGCTGGCCAACCTTGACAATTTGTCCATAATAGAAATAAATTCATAATTCCATTTGTACATGTCAGAATGAGATGATCTTTAGATCAATTCTACACCTCTCGAAAAGAGGAATCCAATAAAACTATCATTTGCCTCATATGAGTTGTCCAAGGTGAAGTTTGGTCCTAGTTGCCAAATTAACGAACAGAGAAGGTCCTCCAAACCTCAACAGCGAGTGAACTTCCCTAGGCAACAATTTAGTGGACAGTCTACACTTTCCACCGACTCTTCATCCGGCCAACAAACTTGTTGGGTTTGATCCTTAGCTCCTAGATCTTCTCCGCCAGGGTTAGATGTTAGTTTACTTCATGCATTGTATCTTTTATAAGAGATTGTTTAGTTCTCTCGCTTTGTATGGACATCATTGTACTCAATAGTCCATTTGACCTACTTTGTGGTCAATAGTTGGACATAAATATAATTATCTTATCTTATACTCGATCTACTGCAAAGGAAGCGATTGAGAACTTGTGAGAGAATTAGAATATTGAAAGTTTGTTCTCCTGAGCTTGTGGGAGATATTCTTACTTACTCCGAAAACAACTTTATAAATTTTTCATGACCATAAGGAACAATGAAACACAAAGCCTATATTTACCTACATAGGAATATTCTTCAAAAAGACTTTTTTGGATAGGGCCAAAAAAACCTAGCATAAACGAGGCACAAACCATCTCACACATCTTTAGATAAAACTAGATTGCCAACCAAACCCTTTAGAGTCTCTCCAAGAATGATCAATGCCATTGGTCATGACTATCCCATCAAAGATATATGATTTGAACTCTTGACTATATAGCTACAGACATGAGCATATAAACATTAGTGCCCCATATACCCTTATGACACAAGTAAGAAAAAGTAACCTTGCAGTCATAAGCATCGCTCCACCCACAACCTAGACTGAATTTCGGGTATCCTCAAATATGGGAAGCATAGCCAATGCTGAGTTAAAGATATTTTTGTACAAAAATATGATTAAGAAAGCAAGGAAGCAATTTATTAGTCATCACCATGTAAGTTGACTGGATGATTGTCTTTGAAATGTCTTAACTTCCAACTGTAGAGTACGACAGGCATAGAAGATTCAAAGGTTGGATATTCTCTATGGTTCTTACTAAGGGTATTGTGTCGACTTGGAGAATCAATGCAGAGGTGACCATCCATAGATATTATATGATATAATAATAAAGCTTAATTTGATTTTGCTGCTACTCATGACTCTACCCATATATAGCATTATATATAATACATCAATTTAGGTCCATCTTAACCCATGATGTATAAACCTCAAGACGGACCAAACACAGCCCTCTGTTATGTTGTTGTTTTTGCAGTTGCATATAGGAAGTATAAATAGTGGAGGGTTCAAATTACAATTTCGTGAGTTGAGTTTTCTAGGTGTTGCTAAGCAGTTGAACGGGACTACACCTGCTACTACTGGTTATCTTGGTTCAGCTGGAACGAACATGTATATGATTACCCTTGATTCAAATGTATATCATGGTTCAATTGTTTATTATTACCCGATTCAATAGAAATTTGACCAGAACTATGAGATTAGAGAAGTTAAACACACTTAATTTTCTAAAGTTTGAGAATATTTAATGAGGGCTTGTCTGGTTCATAAATCGAGGTGATATTTCCCTAACAGGGGTTTTATTTCCCTTCACACATACTATTCCCATGACGGTCGTCATGGTCGCATAAGCAGGTTGAATGTGGTGGTGGACCAAGTTCCTGGTCCTAGTGTCATCAACTTTCTACTTTAGTGTTGATTGGGCAACACTATCACTGCAAGGAAGTGCTGTAATGTCCTCTTCAAATTAATTGCCCAAGGAAGGACATAGTAGCCTATTTAACCCTGTAGGCTATAGTGACGATAGTCATTTAAAAAGGGGAAAAACATTATTTAGTGTTACTTAGGTAACATTAGATAATAATAGTTAAATTTGGGGCAAATGGAGGGAAGCTTGTAATAAAAAACAAATCTTAGGCAAATGTAGGGAAACTTGCTAGTCACTCAAGAATTGAAATTACGAGGGAAAAACCCCAAAGAGAATCTATAAAAGGGAGAAAGGAGATTCATTATGGTCATCACGGATTGTTATTCTTTCTAATTTTGTGTTGAGGCTCTTGGAGAGTTTTAAGAGCCCTTTTCTCTGATTGTTTTTGGTGGTGAAAAATTCCACCCTAGCCAATTTCTCCACTTTGTCTTGCTACAAGACAATTTTCTGGCTGAGTTATAATCTTCTTAGGCAGCGGAGGGTTGGAGTTATTTATCTGTGGCAGCAAAGGTCTAGTAAATCACTTTTCTATGGCAGTGAAGGGTGGAAGCTACCTTTCTGCGGCAGCCAAAGGCTGAGACTCATCTCTCAGGGACAGCAAGGGCTGGAAAAAGAGGAACGGACTGAGACGTGGCTTGTCTAGGGAAGCATAAGGGCTGGGATTCATCTCGCAGGGGCAGAGAAGGCTGGAAGTGGGCAATGGATTGAGCTACCTGTGTCAGCAAAGGAGAGCAAGGCAGCAGAAGGCTGGATTTTTGTCTCCTGTAACAGCATAAGGTCGAATCAGAGCAACAGGTGGCCTAAAGGGGCCACTCTCAGGAGCTAGAAGGTGCAGCTGACTGAAGCTGAGGCATCGAAGAACATCACAGAGGTATGGAAGCAGTCGTTAGGGTAGCACCATAACACTGTCCAACAGCAAACCTGAGCAATCTCGGTTGACCTAAGGTTACGATAGTTGGTATGACCAGCCATTGAGTAACAGAACCTTGGACAGTGTCAGTTTGTAAGCATAAAAACTAGTTCGTATTGTTAGCCCTAATGGGAATTTGTGCATCTTTGTGCTGGATAATAGCCCTGTTGTTTACTAGTCAGATTAACCCTAATTTACTGTGGTTGCTTGAAGAATCAATGATTGTTTGAGTACCTCATTATACTATTTGTGCATTTAATAAAATGGCATTACTGTCTCATAGATTGGTGAATATTACAACACAGTTATGAAACACAATTCCGTCATATGTTTATTGACAACCTAATAGGCTAATTCAGCATTGCATCTCAAGGAAGGGACATTACAAGTGCATTCTTGAAAAAAAATTGTTACACTGGGCTGAATTGTAAAATATCAGAATTTGTATCAAGCAAAAAACATACAGATTTGCATGGTATTTGAAAAACAAAAGTGGGACCAAAAGTGATAGAAAACCTCAAAAAAACTGTGAATGTATTTGTTGGAAATGTCTTGGTGCACATCCTTTCCAAAACAAAGTGTGGCAATCTAAAACATGAAACTATAAGTTTGTTCAAACACAAGAACATGTAATTTTGTCACAATAAAAATACGAGTTTAGATTGCTAGATGAAGGTTTTATTATTGTGTTGGGTTTGGTACTAGTTCAGTGGTGATAGCTGTCAAGGCTAGCCAATATTTAGCAAACAATATTTTGATGTGTTTAAAAGAAAGACTAAATAGTTTTACCCCAAATAGACAAATTAGAAATAACAATTTTCATTTACTCCAAGAGAGAGCAGGTTGTATGGTGATTTCAGCATGCAATGGATATCCAAAGTGGAATGTGGGTCTAGTATTGACTCATTAACCCCATAAAATTTTCATTCAGTTGTGGGCATTGAGTCCATAGTAAAAAGAAAAATTTCAAATTGTATTATTTTTCTCATTTTTTTTATTGCAAGAACCAGAGATAGAAGTGGGACTATAGTAAGTTAAGTAGCCTAAAAGGCATGAGGAGCCATATATCATGGCAAAACATGGTTATAGTAAAAATTGAAGATACAAGTATCCAAGCTGCTCTTCTAGAGAACTAACCAGAAATGTGGCTATTCCCCAGATGTCTTGATGGATGGGAGTTATCCCATATGATCCCTTCAGATCAATTCATTGAAGTATGAATAGAAGTTACTGGAAAACCCTTTGGTTCAGGGAAAAACAGAAAATCCTCTTATCAAAAACAGGATAGCTTTAGGTGATTGAAAGGTAAAACTGTTGAATCGAGGATTGGGCAATATGTTTAAGGGACTTGCAAGTTCATTGGAATAGATGGGAGGTGTTAGGAGAAAACAGAGGCTCTCAACTTTGGATGGGGAGTCTAGTTTTGCAGTAGTTTCAGTGCTTGTTTGAGGGGGTTGAAGATGTCATACATTGGGATTTTGCCGATTGATATTTTGAAAATACATGTGCATGTCAAATATTGAGCTTTCATAGTTTATGGGAGCTCCCATTTGAGAGAGGTGTTGGAGAAGAAAACAGTAAGCTCCACCATTAAATATTACTACATGTACTTTTGTATTAAATCATGTTGGTGAACTTTAATGTTAGTGTTAGACACCTGATCCTCAGACATTATCTGGCATCTCATTTAGCCAACTTGCATTCATGTCTAAGAGTCTACTGCATGGGGATTTCAGGTTTCGTGGGATGATCACTTTTTTTGTCCTGAAAGCCCGCTCCTAGAAACCCAGAATTTCAAAAAATATCTTGGGATTGGTATGTCGAACCCATGACCCATATTGTGTTTGTGCTTAGAAACCTTAGTAATGTGCTTTCATCATCTGTCTTTTCATCGTTCCTTTTTGCTGCAAATAAGTTATATGGAATTTAATCAACACACAAGGCTGAAGTAGGGTCATCAATCCTAGTGGAATATGTGTAACTAATACACCTTATGGTGACTAATATGAATATATCAACTTGAGATTGTCCTATTGAGTCATTATGAATACCTCCCTAGTTAAGAGGGAATTTAGGAGAATGTAACTAGTGTCGGTCTTCATAATGTAAAGTAATCTAGCATTGATGTATTTATTATATTTAGTCAAAGCATGTTCTTCATGCTTTTAGAGTCGAAAAGAAATTATTTTTGAGTCAAAGAAAAATGTATGAGTCAAGTCCCAGTTGGGCTTTTGTAAGAAGAGAAAAAGATTTATTTATTTATTTTGGGTCAAAGAGTCAAACAAAGACCAAGTCGGCCTTCCTTGGACAATTCAACCTATGTGGCAGCTATTCGACCCTCTTGGACAGGTATATATATGAGTCAACTTGACCTCTTGGATTCATTCATTTGACCATCACATCATACATCGGTTTTTGTGCCTAATAAAGAAGAGAAAGAGTCGAAGTCGAAGGAGAGATAAAATTCAGGTATTTCTGCCTTGTTTCTGCTCACACATGTGAGTTTTTCTGCGGTTTTCTGAGGTCACTACAGGGCCAAAATTTGTCCTCCTCTGCAGGTCTGAAAACTTATGTGTTTTGACCATATTTTCAAAGAGTTTGACCAGCGTTGACTTTCATTGACTTTGACTTGTTAGAGGTGACTTGGAGGAGGGTTGACTTCGGGTCTTTGTGGCAGTTTTCGTCTTGGTCTTGGATATCTCATTTTGATCTGATTCTATAAGAGAAATATTGTTTGGGTTTCCCCTTGTGGGGTTTTTCCCTGGCTTGGAGCTTCAATCTTGGTGTTTCTTGTTCTTTTCTGATCTTTATGTTTTGCATTTTGATAATTGTTTGATGAAGAAGATAACCTAAGTAATAAAAAGCCAACAAACATTCACAAGTAATTATCAAGTTAAGAGAAATCAAGCATCAACTTCATTACGCATGGTTTCTCAACATCCTTCGCTAAGAGGGAGTGTTAATTTTTTAAGCTTGGGAGGTACTCCCACAAATCATGGGTACTTGATTTGTGAGGATGTGACTAAAGTACCCAAGTCATGGGTTCTAACCATAGTTTTAAAACTCCAACTCAAACTCTGAACTGGTCGAGGGTCGACTCCGACTTCGACTCCAACTCGTATTGACTCGGCCTAGTTGATTTCAATGACTCAGTCTTTGTAAAAAATACATTAATATTTATTTCTTTTATAAAAAAACATAATTGTAAAGATTTTCATTCATGTTTCCAAACACAAAGCATTAGAATCTAGAGAGAAAACAACATATGATCAAAGTACGTTCATGAATATATCCATTATATCAAAATGGCACCTAGTGCATTGTCCAATACATTTAATATATAGAAATCAAAACAAAAACTGTTAAAATTGGCAACTAGGGCCAAACTCCATGTGGGCCATCTTATTAATTGCAGCTGATATTTTTCTTGGATCCCTCCGATCGAGAGGTGTCGGAATGATCTAAAGATAATTCGATTCCAATAAGTATTCATGGAGATATGAATTTATTTGTCTTATGGGACAATTCGTCAAGATTGGCCAGCAACCAAATAAACCCATGTGCTCAACGTTTTAGTATAAATAGAGGTGCCTTGAAAGTCATTTGGACACACTCACAACTCTCTTGTGATCTCTTCCTCTCCATTCGTTTGGGTTTTAATGGAAGGAAGAATCCCTAAGAGAATATACTGATCTAGGAGGCTTTCCCTAGCCCTAGACGAAGAGATCTATACGCTACCCTCATCTATATTCATGGAGAAGAATCTTCGCTGCCCAAAAAGGAGGCTCTTATATCACAGCAAGGATAGGGTTCAACGCTAGTATAGAGAAGCCCTAACAACCCTAACGTTGTTTGAAAAGAAACCCTCAAACATAGCAAGAAGAGAACCTTGATCTAATCTTAATACGCTGTCATAATTGGAAGAACAGTGTGGGAAACGCAGGGTTAAGAGATGCCCTAATTTTTGTTCTCTACAAGATCAAGGCACAATCATAATTGGCCTAACGTTGTCCCTAACAAAGTCATGAAGGCAGAATGCCCTAGCCATAGGACTAAAGGGAAAGGAGATGCCCTAGACATAGTTACTGTCTTGGGTAAGAAGAAGCTACGTTGCCTAAAGAAGATGCCACCTAAAACACAGACTTAGAAGAGAGACCTAAACACTGTCATGGATCTAGCTGCCCTCTACATTGTCTTGGTTCTGTTATATACCTAGGGGGGGTAATATGGGGTACCGAGGGAGATACCCAAGGTAATAATGTAATAATGGGATGGGCCATAGTAATAAATAAGGTGGTTAACCCATGTCATGTAAGGGACCACAAGTAGTTAATAATAATAGGGGCCCATGGTATTAGTTGATGGTATGAGGAAACCATGGTAATGATGCATGGTATTGTATGTATGAGGCCCATATAGAGGCTAGAGACTCCACATGGAGGGACATGAAGAGAAGTATTCTTGTATGAATAGGCATATGGCTTGTGGAGTGTTCTCCTTCCTTAAGGAGTGAATGTATGGTGTTGCCCTACCTTAAGGGTTTGATAATAAAGAAGCATTTCTATCTATTCAGATCTTGTTATTCCTGGGTTTATTTATAATTTCATATGTTTCTGGGTTAAATCTACAACAGAATCAGCTAAGCATAGATCCACTTGATGGTTATTTTTGGTTTCCTTTACTACTTCCTCTAAGGATAATGTATTGGGGATTGGACTTTAGAGTATGTGTTCAATCAAATCATCTTCATCCTGTTGTCCCCCTCCCATGGTTGTTTCTAACGTATAGAGTTGGGCAGAGTAAAATTCATCTTCCTCCTCCTCTTCCAGCCACAAAGGTAAGTCATGTTCTAGAGATGGCTGAGTAGGAGGGTATAGCACTAATTGCTTGGACATATGCCCATTCTTGATGGTCATATTTCCATCTCTACAACTAATGTAAGCATTAGTTGTGGCTAACCAGGACCTCCCAAGGATGAGAGGGTAACCAATAAGCTTAGACTTAGGCTGGAGAACTAGGAAATCTATAGGGTATTACCAAGAATCAATGGAGACCATCACATCCTCCACAATTCCCTCATGGGTCACTGTGGAGTGGTCTGCAAGTTGCAAAACTATTGTGGTCTTCCTCAATGAACCTTGGAGGTTGAGCTTGAGCATGGTGTCCTTGGTCATCACATTAATGACAACCCCAATATCGATCAAAGTGTGTGGGACAATGGTGCCATTAATGTGCACATCTACTACAGGGCTTCCAGGGTCAAAATACTTTGGACAGATTACCTGCCCCAACATTAAGTCGGACAATTGTCCAATGACATTACTGGTAGGGGCATATTTTTTCGCCTCTCTAGATGCTTGAAGTACTTCTCCTTAATCAACTTATTGTAAATAGGTACATCCTTGATAGCTTAGAGAAGTGGAATCTTAACACATTGGTTTTTCAATTCTCCCAGAAGTTCAGTCTTTTTTGAGGTAGGCTGGGGTGGTTGGGTTAATCTCACAGAAAGGGTGGTGGATTTCATTTAAGCATGCTTTCCTCTCTTTCTTCCTCAACCTCCCTGGGTGGAGGTAGACGTTGGTTGTTTGGGAGTACTCTCCTAGATCTCAGGTTGATTTACTAAATCTCCATAGCATAAGCTAGATATGATGTCTCTCCACTGTATACGTGTTGCTCCTATCTATTGTTCGGGTTCATATTTGGCTGGGTAGACATCTGGGGCTTTTTAGGTGGAGAAGAGTGTAAAAGTTGTGGTTGGGTAGGTGGTGAAGACAATAAAGCCGGAGCATTGTTGTATTAGGGCCTCCACCCCTGGGTGGTTCATTCCACTGAGGTTGTGGTGGAGCATATGGTTGAAATGACTGGCTCACTCGATGGGAATGATATTGAGGTGCAAAGGACCAAGGAGGAGGTGTAGACCAGGAAGGATGAGTAGGGGGTCCCCAAGAAGGTATGGATGTGGTATGGTTGGGGTAGTAATATGCATGGGATAGCCCTTGCATGCCCTGCTGGTATGGCCTAGGCCCATGAGGTCTCCTTTGGTTTATGTAGTAGAGTTGCTTAGTGACCCCTTCAGCTCCTTGATATACAACTTCGAGTCCAAGTAAAGGGGGGAACTTGTCTGTGGAGTGATTTTCTTCATAGACTAAGCAAATTTCAATAAAATTCAATGGACATGCGTTCCTAGGGTGCCTCCTGGTGCATCTAGGACAAAAAGTTACCAAGGATCTCTCTACTTCCTCCTGCTTTCTCTTAATGTGCATAGTGTCCATCTGCAGGGCAAGGGTTTATAAGATCTCACTTTTGAAATCCTCCAACACATTTCCAATTTCACCCTTTATGGATGGTTTGGAAGAGGATGGACTGACCATAGGTTGACTACCCCTACACTTTTTCCTCGCTGCCCTAGAATGGTTTCTAAAGACAATCTTGATATCCTTATAGGGTAACTATTAGATATCCCCTCCTGCTAACAAGTGTAGGGTATCTAGAAGGTCTTCCCTTACTCCTCTAAGCAGTACCAACTTCAGTGGCTTAGGGTCAAGTGTGCACCTAGCCCTTTTGTAGCTAAGCTAGAATATTTCTTCATAATACTCTAGGGATTCATCATTTCCTAAGGTCATCCTAAAAATTTCCTCTTTAGTGTATTTAGACCTACAGTAGTCTCGATACTTGTTGTTGAAGGCTTGTTGCATCTGAGCCTAAGTTGTAATGCTATCTCTAAATAAACCCATGAACCAACGCAAAGTTGCATCCTTGAGAGTGGATGGAAATAGTTTCAACTTCTACTCATCATTTGTATAGTCATAGGTTTGGCATATGACAACAAACTCAAATAAGAAAGTGTCTGGGTCTTCTATGGTTAGGCCATGGAAATGAGGAAGGGTAGAAGGGCTTATATTTTTCATCTTAGTATCCCCATTAGTTTCCCTGATGGGGAAGGGACCCTCAACTCTTTCTCTATTTCCCCTATCATTTCTATTTTTAGAGATAGGTTCAGTAGGAATGGGTTCTCCCTTTTCTTCTTCCCCTGTAGGTTCTTCAAATATGTCTGGTTGCTCACCTAAGGGTTCCTCTAGTTCACAACCACTGAAGAAGAGGGAAGGTTGGTCGTCGGAAGCAGTCGAGGTATTTGGCAAAAATTTCCCTAAGTTATCCCTATTCCTACGAGGCATGAAAAGAAATGTTTTTGTTTGGTTTTGTTTTTTTTTTCACACTTTGAAAGTGATTGCAGAATTGAAATTGCAGACTGAACGAAAACTATTGTCTGAATGAAAAAATTAATTACTTGATTGAAATCTAACTTATATAATGGAAAGGAAAGAAAAGAATGTAGAATGAAAAGTAAGAAAACTAAATTACTTTTGTAGAAATGAAACTAAGAGAAAAATATTAGAAACAAGAAATAGAAGAAAGAAAGAAGTAATCACATAAGACTCAGACACCTCCACGGCAACATCACCAAAAAGTGATGAGCACCAGTATTGCAACAAGAATGTTGCAACTCCTAGAGCTACCAACCTTACTTTGTCAACTCGGGGTTTGTATAAACTTGGAGGTGACAATGTTGTATACACAAGCAAGAGTGATAGTTCTGCCTTTTGTCACTATTCAGCTGGCGATAGACCACTAGGGTTTTCGAGCCAGACTTCTATGGATTTAGAAGAAGCTTGATTGCTGATGAAAGAAAGAGAGATCTACTCTAGGAGAAAGCTTAACTACTGCAAATAAGGAAAATGATTGAAATCCTATGCTAGAAACATACCATTCTCTAACTAACTGCCAAGAAACTACGCTTTACAAGAATTCCAAGCCAACATGTATGAAATGATACTATCTAAAACATGGAAATTCAAGACATCAAGCATCACTATTATGCATGTAAAGGATTGAAATAAATATGTTTTTATTTTTATTTTTATTTTTTTTCTAGAAAATCAAGTGTAAACCCTAATCTCTTTTGGTGATGTGACAGGTGGCTTAGCGATGATGGTGGATGGTTGGAAGGTTTAGGAGATGGTTGGAAGGTTTAGGCGATGTTTGGGAGATCCTTGGATTACCTAATGTGGCTTCCTAGAGGTTTTCCCTCAACTCGGCCTCAAAACAAGCCACTACAGGAAAACCTACAGGATATACTAGAAACCTACATGATTCCCTGTATTTCTACAGGATACAACTGAGAGAAAAACGATGGTTGTTGGAGGGCATGGAAGGCTTAGGGAAGGTGGTGGATGGGTGGAATGGAGTGAAAAAATTCCTAGGATCACTCAAAACTCAATACCAAGGTTAGGAGATGGTTGGATTCACTCAACATGATTAGAGGAATTTCTACATAAAATGATGAGATTGGTGAAGATCTTGGTGAAAGCAAGGGATGATTATGAATGGATGAAGTTGGAAGGTGGTTGCTTGCTATGAGATCCCTTTATATTTCTGAAGCACCTGATCTACATCAAACATTTATAATTGCCACAAAGTCATGTAAACAAGAAGAATTCTAACAAGCTAGAAACATAGAATTTAATGAACTAGTTGTCTACTTCATGCATTAGGAAAATTTCTGAACAAAATGGAATCATGGACGAGATCTACTGAGAGACTGAAGATGGAAGAGATGGAAATTAAATCCTACACTTGCAAAAAATGATCAAACGTTGGTTTAAGTACAGTAAACTCTAAATCTTGTGAGGAAATGGAAGTATGTCTTTTTGGGGCTGCATAAGGATCTTTTCCTCAAATCATGATCACTGAGGGAAGAGGTGAGGCCAAGACACCTACTGACAGCTTTGTGGTGCTTTCTTTTACCTTTTCTAACCTGCTACTAAAGTAAAGTACAAATGGAAGCAAACTAATAAACAACCAATCAAACCCACAGTACTTGCAATGAAATACTTCTAGAGACAATTTAACCATGAATCTATGAAACTAAGCTAAGCATATAGATACAAGAAGAGGAACCTTTTCTACTAGGGTTGGACCCTAACCAAATAGCTTCAGCCCTCTGTGTTAACTCAGTGTCGGATCAAGAAAAATCTCATTTTCATTATCAAAACAGAAAATTACATCAATGTCTTCCACAAGTATGGAACTCGAAAATAACTAGTGTTTTTACAACAAAAATTCTAATCCTAATGAGACTCTAGTCCTCTCTACTTATACAACTGAAGTCTTCAATGAATTCCTTAAATATAGGGAGTCTCGACTCCCAAACTCAAGATGAACTAACTCTTTGTCTATCACTTGCTCGACTGCCTTCTGATCTTCATGACTTGGATGCTTGCACTCTGAGCTGGTGTAATTAATGGAGGATTATTCAAAAGGGGGGGGGGGAAGTAAATGAGGAGGATTTACCTCCTACAATCTCTCTCCCTTGTCCCATTCGAGTGTGAAACCTTAGTCTTGCCAAAATTCCTTGATTTTCTCTTCCAAACCTGCATTCAATGCATATTAGTCCACTAGGCATAAAATCTCACTTTAACTCATCCCATTAAACAAAATATAATCAAAACATGTAATAAGTTGTGAGAAGAGTTGATTTGACTAATCTCGGAGGTGAATTAAGCCCCATATAATTACCCAATGATGAGACTCATCAACTTGTAGATGAGTGCAAAAATTATACATCAGTAGGTCACTGGTCCAGCTACACTCAACACATGATGTGTATGTTATCTAACGAGTTGGACAGAGGTGCCAAATTAGTGTACCTAGATGAAAAAAGGTAAGATTTCACTTTCAGAAGGATGTTGCCATAGAGTACATGGATACCATAACAGACTACCAAGCTTGGCATCAGTTTGTCAACATCGATCATTGAGAGGATGTTAACAAGTTAGTCTTCCCACAGGTGTCCGAGCTTAGCGATGTCTTGTATGGCTTACTCAAGCCCATTTTTGTCTCACATGGGTACATGTGGAGATTTTATTGTAAACATGTTTTAAAGTGAAATACCATGTTTCAACAGTAGAATGTAAATATTCATGCGTAAGTTGAAGAGTCATGAGGGTAGGTGAAGAGTCACAAAGGGGAATGTCAAGGGTCACCCCACCATTTTCTCTATATATAACCTCATAAGTCATTGTAAAAGCTTTTGGGAGCCAAGCTTTTGATGGGCATAACTTAGAGAAATCTTGGAGTGTATTGTAACGAGCCTTGACTTCTCCATAGTGCAGAGCTCGTACGTCTCTTTGGAGGAGCAGGTGGTAGTGACTATAATGTTATGTTATCAGAGATAGTTATTGTCATGGTTGTATGTATGATTAGATCTTTCACTCTTTTAATATAATAGAGCCAACAATTTTCATGCATATGTTGTTATTGTAGCTTGGCTATCCTGGTTACTCTATGATGTATGTAGCTGTAATTTACGCATGCATGTATGGACTATTCTGTATGTGTTTGTATGAATTTTATTGAAACATGTTGTTTGTATAATAGATCACTTTGGATTGTCAAATATCCTACTTCGCATCTCATGATTTCTTTCAGCTCGTGTGTTCCCTTTCAAGTTGTGTGCTATCACAGGCTTCTAAGGGGCGCACTCTTCCCCCTTTCCATGTGTTAAAGCCTTTCATGCACCTTCCTTGACTTACTGCAAGGTCGCACTCTTTCTTCCAACAAGGACATCTTACTCACTTCTGCATGCAACTGCAATCAAGACAATACCCTACTACCCAATGTTGGGACTCCTACTCCAAACGGTCTAAGGTCTTGTTGGGACTCCTTACCAAAGAGATCCACTAACATGTCGGCAAGACTAGCACCGTCAACAAAATGCAAAGTGACAAACAATGTTTAATGATGGAAAATTGGAATATTAAGAATCTAGTTACAAATTATTTATAGTGTCAAGAAGAAAGAATTTCAATTAAGTGAACATTTTATTTTAGATGAAAATATAAGTATCTCATTGTTACCAGGAATCGTGTCCACTCGGAGCTGCTATTCCCAATAAGACTGGTAGCTATCTTAGAAACAAACAAGTAAAGTCTACTTTCGCTTTCCTTTATGAAAATAGATAAGAGTGGAACAAAGGACACCAACCTTAGTCTTGCGCTTGGTTCCTTACTTGATTCCTCTCTTTCCTGATAGATCTTTGCCACTTCTTCTTCGTCTGCCCAGCTTCAAAGAGCACCTGAGGAATCAAAGCAACATACTACTATCAAAGAATAGGGATCTATATTCATAAATAACACAGGACCAGATTTGTGTTAACCATACAAATGCATATATAATCAAACATACAAGAATATGGAGGAAAACTTGAATAGCTTTATTAATATCAAGAATAGCAAGAGGATTACAACCAATAGTTCTAACCCAACATCATTCTCCAGCAAGAAATCCCTTCTTCACCTCAAGTAAAGCTTAGATTACCCAACACTATGAAGTTTCACCAGAAAACCAACAACACTTCTCTACAAGATACAAGATTCCATCCTCTAACCTCTGGATCTCTGGGATGAGAGATCCATATATAGATATTTGCAAAGGTGTGAGTCAGCTCTAGGTTTTTTATTATTGTCCTCTCTCTAATAGTTCTTGCTTCCACTTGGAGATTTCATTGATCTCTTACTCATCCTTGGGCGAATTCTAAGAGGCAAGTGTCATATGAGAAGTTTCTAGAAGATTCCTTGATCATCCACTTAGAAATCTGTCTCGGCCACTTGTCTATTCTTGTCCATCGCACCCTAAAGGAATTTTTAGTAGGCATCACACCTCCCATGTCTATTAGGTGAGATGCATCGCACCCTCTGCACTAGGCATTCAACATGGTCCAATTTTGACCATTTCTGAGCAGTATTCTGTGGAGAACTTCTGGGAGATGATGTAATCAGCTGACCTTGTTCCTTTAGGTAGTGAAGCAACACTTTTAGGGACTTAGGAGCCCTTAGTTTATGGACATTTATGATTGGGGTTGCAGTGCCCAAAAATGTCTATAACAGTTGCCCCCTAAAGAATTAGGTTGTTAATCTTTTGATGTCGGGTGAAATGCTTTACCATGAGGATCCGAGGTTTTTTCGAGCTGGGAGGTGACCTGTAATAAGATACAATACAATACATTATCTTCATAATATTTTTCATGATCTAGCTGAGGCGGACATTCCTATGCTCAGCTTTATAAATTCACTTTCATGTACATAGGATAGAAAATCGTCTGTGTAGCAAACTGATGATTCGGACAGAGTCATCATCCTTTGATTTGGATGATCATCTATTCGGAAATGATGTACATTTGATGTATTTGTATTCCTGAATATATTGCAGCCCGGATGGATGAAACTAGATCCAGGGTCTTCAAAACGCGTTCCATCTTTACTCAGAGTACAAGTCGATCCATGTGAAAAATGTTCTAGAGTTGAACATGGAAAGACATCGCGTGATTACTAGCCAATGATGTAAGTTGTTAACAGGCGTGAGAGGAGTCACCAATAATGTCAATGATCCTCAAGGTACTGTAGTACAATTCACGTGGTGTGAAAAAGGGACTTGGCATCGAACACCACCCAAAATCTTATGGTCAAAAGTCATTGATGTAAACCTGTCGCCGAAAGTGAGAAACTTGCCATTGAGGCATGCAAGCTTCAAAGTACTGAAAGGGTTGTTCCTAGGTCAACTTCTTGGATAATGAGCTAATGTTGACAAGAAGTGACCCGTTGTAGGAGGGCCTTAATTAATCCCACATCTACGACACAGAACGAAGCAAATGATTTTGGAGGTGAATACGATCTGACGATACAGGGTTCAGGGTGGCGGTCATGAAAATAATGGAGTGTGAATGTATTGCAACGGGTGAGACACATGTGAATTCTCTGAATGACTTCTCTTGCACATATCGGCGACATTGAAGATGGATTGGTAGTGTTAACCCCAAAGATGGATGGTGTGACGGACCAATGGTGATATGACCAGTGAACGAAACAGCCCAACCCAGCTTGGATGTGGAGAGAAAGTGTCATGTTCAAGAGCTACTTGCTACCAATAAAGTTTTTTCAAGTTTTCTTCCCAATTTTCCCCAGTCATTGCTGACTAGTACCTATTTATTTTTGTCAAGCTTGAGGAGGATAACATATGCTTGTTCTATAATCTGCCCTTCAGGTGAACCTGTCACTATATTTTAACAAGCCTAGCGACAGTGAAACTCGTTCTCATCCATTTGGACGAGTTTGTCGCTATTCGGTTTTAACGAGTTTAATGACAAAAATAAATCGATCCTTTTCAATTTTAGAGAGTCTGAAAGGGATGAAAAGGAAACTCCAAATATTCTTTTTCGTCATATAATCCCTTAAGTCCAAAAAAGCGTAAAATAATATGAAAGGGATGAATTTTCGATAGTTTTAACGATCCGAACAAGACAAACGCTCAATCTTTTTGTGTAATAATCCCTCAAGTCGAAAAAGATTAAAATCTAGAGGAGGGATAACACTTCCGATGACTTTAACGAGCCGGAGAGGCCAATTGCTGGGAAATCTTTTCATATTTTACGAGTCAGTTGAAAAGAGCTTAAAGGAGACTCGTTTTTCGAGGAACAAGTGATGATTTCAGGTAGCAGCTGATTCCAGGTAAGGTTTGGAATTTTCCAATCACGGCAGTGTCACAAGGATGGCTAATAGAATCACTCTTCGCAGATGTTCCTCGAAAGGGTAAACAATCAAATGGAGGTGAATGATCAGCTAAAAACAGAGTGGAGGTGATGATGAGAACACGACCAAGGATCAAAAGATGATGATAATGCATTCACGATGGTTATTTACCAGAAAATTGGTTCATTTTTTAATGAGCTTAAACTCTGGGGGAAACATTTGCTTATTTCTTATGTTTATTTTTTAACGAGCTTGAATTCCACGTTAAAACTGCTCGTGGCAGGTTTATTTTTAAACGAGCTTGAACCCTACGGTAACACTACTCACCAGTCATATAATAACGATGTCTCATCTAAGATGCCATTTTTTATGGGGCTTGCACCTTTTGAAGCTTTTCCCTGGATCCTTTCTTTATGCAAGCTAGGAAATGACCAGCCTTATGAGTTTAAAGGGTTAGAGGACCTACAAATTTAAAAAATAAATGGTCACTCTTCGCTTTCATGCGGAAAGGTCTGCATGCCCCCAAGTATAGCGAAAAATTCCCAGGTTACCATGAAAACCTTCCATCCACGTCGTAGACAAAATGCTTCCTTGGCGATGTCTACCGAAATAGACAAAGGTGAGTGGCACAGTCGCCTCCACTCACATAACTTTGATAAGGGAATCTTATTCCAGCCTAATCCCATTTTCCTATGAGGACGGGTGTGTCAGACTAGTCATATATCCTCCGTGGAAACCTACTCTATACCCAAGGTTTTCCTGTCGAAATAGACCAGGGTGCATGCCCCGTGGGTTTCAGTCATATCCTCTTGAATCACTCGCGCTCATCAGGTGGACAGAATCAAGATCGATGTGACATTCCTTGCGTGAAAAGATCATTTAGGGATGGCATTTGACTATTTTCTATGTGTGAACCAAGGAATGACAGTTGGTCTATGAGCTTGACCATTCTGCCTTCGTGCGGAAAACACATTACTCTAAAGAGTGAGGAGATGACGACTCCCATGCAATAAATATAGTCATGCCCAAGGAGAAGATTATAATCCAGGGGTCCTTGGACTACCATCATGTTCATGTGAATGGTTTTCCTTCTCAAAGTAATGGGCACATTTGGAAGGATCCCTAACGGTCAACTGGTTCCTTTGTCAAAGCCTGTCAGATTTCTCATTTCAGGCAAAAGCGATGGCGAACCAAGCACTTTCCAAGAAGTTGAGGAGAGGATACCCATAGAAGCTCCTTCATCTATGATGGTACCAGCCATGACCATTCTGTAAGTTTTTACAATGATTCGGAACGGTACACTAGCTGGTAAATGGGGTCTGCCTAGTAGATTCCAGTCGAAGGAAACGACTAGGTTTCTTGGAGGTGGGACCAAATAAACGGCCGGATATGACTCCGATGAACTTCCTTCCTGTGATAAAGGAATGGGTAGACTGCCCCTAAGTTCATCGGAGTCTTTGTTTACGAAAAGAATTTGAACGGTGTCTTTCTCTTTCTCTTCAGTGACGGTATCATTCGAAGATGAACATTCTAAAGGCAAGACCGGGTCAACTGCCACCTCGACCTTTTGACTTTCATTTGGTATGTATTCAGAGGGTTCATTTTCAATGATAGGCATTTCGGCCGACCACAATAGTGTGCCAGCCATATTTTCAACCAGTGGTGGACTCGGCAAGAGTTTCTTATATTCAGGAGGGAGTCGTAGTGGTGAAGCAGGACGGTCATCCAAAACTCTTTTAGCTTCATCAAGGAAGGGACAACGGTGGACGCCGTGATTTCCTTCACACAAATTACAAGGAAATTTGGGATTCCTTTTCTGTCCAGGTACTTCACTTTCACTGGTTGATGGTGTGCTTTCAACCTGATCATCAGAGGTTGACGACACCGAATTGTGCAAACGAGGAGACCAGTTCCTTAAGATCCGAGGGATGTAAGGACAATCTCGATGATAGTGGTCTCCATTGCAAATGACACATGGAGATTTAAGTTTAGACGGTGCGGTGTGAGGATTTTCGCTAGACGACGCATGGTTTCCCCCTTTCACTTTTGGTTCTTTCTTCTTCTTTTCTTTTTTTCTCTTTCCGCTTCTTCTTCTTCTCAGTTACTTGATCTTGAGCTTTACCAACTTTATCAAGCAAAGAGGAAGGAGGGGAGGGAGAAACAGACAAAGTAGAAGGTTGGGGCAACTCTAGTATCATCTAGTTGCTGACTTGACTGTTAAGGAATTATGGTATTCTGAATGACATAGGTAGAGAAGAGCCATACGGGCAAACCAATCCTCAACCCTAGAAGTGACAATGTGGCCATATGGGGTGCACCAACATCTCCCCAAGAGGAGAAATGATTCGGATCTTGGGAGGAGGCCCCCAAGATCTAAAATATTGAAATGGATCTTGGGAGGAGAGACCCCTAAGATCTGAAAACTTGCAATGGATCTTGGGGGAAAGGCCCCCAAGATCTGAAAACTTGAAATTACCAAAAGAAAAATATGAGAATGCCCAATAAACAAAACCACAAAGAAACTTTTATTTAAAACCCAAGTGGAAATAAACTAGCTAGGGCAATGGTAGCTTATCTCTGAGAAGAGATGTGGCGGCTACATCCCTCTGAACTGTAAAGGCTACATTGTGGTGGACCATCTGTCCTTTTACAAAATGTGACTCGTTACTTATAGTATTTTCAGTTATAATACCACGGGTCAATTCCATGGGTGAATGAATACCATGGGTGGATTTTACAATACCACGGGCGGATGCCATTTACAATACCATGGGTAAATTCCATGGGTCGATGAATAATATGGGTGTATGAGTACCATGGGTTGATGCCATTTTCCATTCGGATCATTCCTCCCTCCTTAAGAAGCAATGGTCCCCATTGCGTAAAGTTCCCTCTTGCAAAGCCTTTGTTGAATATAAAGAAACACTGAAGATAAGGGTTTTATGTGGTTAACCCAAAACCATGATAAACGAAGATCCGAGGATAGATATACCCTGTAATGCTTGTGACCAACTGTGATTCTGACAGTGTGCGGCCTAGCAAATGGACTTCGATGACAAGGATTTTATACGGCTGACCCATAAGCATGATGTTGGTCGCTGATGAAGTAGCAGGTGCCTACATAGCCTGGGGTGGGAGGGCACGTCTCCAAATAACCCAAGTTGAATGCTGCTATGTTGAAACTGATGAATGTGAAGCAGGTGCCTACTAAAGTGGGGTGGGAGGGCACGTCTCCAATGGAAACCCACTCCGAATGCTGCTCCAGAATTAAAATGGACATAACTAAGTCAATATAACTCAGAATATTTATTATAACCTGTTTTTAGGAGCAGAAGGATCATTTTTCATCTTCCCATGAGTTAGAAATCCTTATCTGGACACTCTGAGATCTCAGATTCGCGCTGCAACAGTGCCGTCGTCACAAAAATTCTGATAAAATAGCGGATTTTAAATCAGCGATATCTCCCACATCCGAACTCCGATTCGACCCATTTTTTTTTTTGAAATTGGGTGATTTTTCGAGAGGAATCCAGATGTGGTATTTGTTTTTGTAAATTTTGTACCAAATGTTTCAGATCTGATCTGCAAATTCGCCACCCAAAACATCTCTGCAAAAAAATGAAAAAAGAAAAACTCTTCTTGCTTGACCCAAGAAACTGCTCTGTGGAGGTTGTAGCACATGCCTGAAGTTTGTTGAGTAATGCTACAAAATTTGAAACTGAAATATGCATGAAACCCTCATTCCCATGGAATCGTAACCTGCTCTGATACCACTGATCCGGATCTTGGGAGGAGGCCCCCAAGATCTAAAGATTGAAATGGATCTTGGGATGAGAGACCCCTAAGATCTGAAAACTTGCAATGGATCTTGGGGGAAAGGCCCCCAAGATCTGAAAACTTGAAATTACCAGAAGAAAAATATGAGAATGCCCAATAAACAAAACCACAAAGAAACTTTTATTTAAAACCCAAGTGGAAATAAACTAGCTAAGGCAATGGTAGCTTATCTCTGAGAAGAGATGTGGCGGCTACATCCCTCTGAACTGTAAAGGCTACATTGTGGCAGACTATCTGTCCTTTTACAAAATGTGACTTGTTACTTATAGTATTTTTCAGTTACAATACCACGGGTCAGTTCCATGGGTGAATGAATACCATGGGTGGATTTTACAATACCACGGGCGGATGCCATTTACAATACCATGGGTAAATTCCATGGGTCAATGAATAATATGGGTGTATGAGTACCATGGGTTGATGCCATTTTCCATTCGAATCAAGAAAGGACTAGGATTTCCTCCAAGGGAAAATCCTTGGTTGGTAGACTCCAATTTTATCAACCTAAAGACCAATGAGGGAACTTGTGATGTTATTCCAATTAAAATAAATTTTAGACACTTTGACACAAATTGTTTTTTCAATTTTAAAGAGTCGAGAAAAAACAAAAGTTGACTCTAGTCGCCTTCAATTTTTAATGAGCCTGAAGTGACAAGTGCTTAGATGGAACTTTTATTTTAAGGAGTCTGAAAAGGAGCAAAATAGACTTCTCTGGAAATCTAGGCAGAGGGGATTACCAAACCAATCGTAAAACTACAGAATACTTTTTACGGTACGACAGTCAATCTTCTTGAATGCTGTGTTCAGTGCATTGCGCTCCATAGGTGATAGACACGGCTTCTTAAGGATAAAGGATGTAGCCTATTGTGGTCTCCCAATATATACTCGATTGTACATGGGAGCACAAGTCCGTACTGGCATTTGCTGTCTTAAAGTGGAGGAATCACCCAACCAACAATGAAACAACAGTTACCAGGTTTTACGATGCCAGAATACGTCTCTAGCCTAGACCTCTAGATGTTGTGCGTTAGGTTCCAAAGCATTTTTAGATTCATTAAATTTATTTTATAGTTGATCTTGTTTAAAAATTTTCCTTTCAGGTTCACCACGTGATGTGTATACAATTCCTAAAATGCAGTCTAAGATGATAAAGAACTGTTTAATCTTCTTTTGGCAATGAAAATCCTAGCTACTAAGGAAAGAAAGTTGAGAGTCTTTCAACAAAGAGCACAGAGCACACGCTAAATGCACTGTCCTAAATCAAACCAAGAAGTCTAAATGAAAATGCACATGCATGTATTTGTTTTCAACCTTCTTAATGTATAAATGACGATATGAAAGCTAAGTGCAAATCTGAATTATTTTCAAAGCGACAATACTTAACAAATTTCTTTTCAAAATGAAGTGAAGATAAGGGCGACACTTTGCGATTTCGAAATGAAAACTGTTTTTTTGACACTTTAAAATCTACTCATTCAAATCATATACAAGAGTAACAATATAATTGACTATCAAGAATAATGGGATTCTCTTCTATGACTGAAAACGACAACTATGACACTTTCAGATTTAGGAACGATAGTTCGACTACGCTACTTCTTTGCAAAAGAGAACTGAAAATGGTGCACAATACATAAAAACACTTACAGTTCTTTGCACAATAGAGGCGGAATGATGGAAGAGAAGGGGGTTTTCACAGAGATATACTGACCACAGACAACAAAACTCCAGAATAGAACTGAAAAAAGTGAAGAAAAAACCAAAGTCTGAAGGTAAAGTTAACCTTCCTTGACCATCGCACCTATCACACAGGGAATCCAGTATGCAACGAACCTACAACACACGGGAAGTGTGATGCATATAGATTGCCTTGAAGGGAGGGTGTGATGGTACCAGTGCGAGACTTTTAACTAGTTCTTGCTCACAATTTGCAATTCAGTTCAGGGATTTAGGCCGAGTAAGTGATGTTCAGTAAATGTAAATCACATGGGTTGATCTAAGGAGGTTACTAGAGTCACCACTTAGGGCAATTAGAACGTTTGTAGATCGATTGTTTAATTCATAAACAAAACCCAGAGATAGACTAAAGTAGCATTGATCTACTTTGCATTTGTGTAACAAATGCAGTTCGAAGGCTAGCTGGCTTGACTTCAGGCTCTGTCTGTAAGTTTATAAAATAAACAAATATAGACTAACAAACAATCTATTCACTCCCCAACAGAGTCGCCATTTTGTTACCGGGAATAGTGTCCACTCGGAGCTGCTATTCCCACTAAGACTGGTAGCTATGTTAGAAACAAACAAGTAAAGTCTACTTTCTCTTTCCTTTATGAAAATAGATAAGAGTGGAACAAAGGACACCAACCTTAGTCTTGCACTTGGTTCCTTACTTGATTCCTTTATTTCCTAATAGATCTTTGCTGCTTCTTCTTCATCTGCCCAGCTTCAAAGAGCACCTGTGGAATCAAAGAAACATACTACTATCGAAGAATAGGGATCTATATTCATAAATAACACAGGACCAGATTTGTGTTAACCATACAAATGCATATATAATCAAACATACAAGAATATGGAGGAAAACTTGAATAACTTTATTAGTATCAAGAATAGCAAGAGGATTACAACCAATAGTTCTGACCCAACATCATCCTCTAGCAAGAAAGCCCTTCTTCACCTCAAGTAAAGCTTAGATCACCCAACACTATGAAGTTTCACCAGAAAACCAACAACACTTCTCTACAAGATACAAGATTCCAACATCTAACCTCTGGATCTCTGGGATGAGAGATCCATATATAGATATTTGCAAAGGTGTGAGTCAGCTCTGGGTTTTTGATTAGTATCCTCTCTCTGATAGTTCTTGGTTCCACTTGGAGATTTCATTGATATCTTACTCATCCTTGGGCAAATTTTGAGAGGCAAGTGTCATATGAGAAGTTTATAGAAGATTCCTTGATCATCCATTTAGCAAACTGTCTCCGCCACTTGTCTATTCTCGTCCATCGTACCCTATAGAAGGAATTTTCAGTATACATCGCACCTCTCGTGTGTATTAGGTGAGATTCATCACACCCTCTGCACTGGGTATTCAGTATGGTCCAGTTTTGACCATTTCTGAGCAGTTTTCTGTGGAGAAATTCTGGGAGATGATGTAATCAGCTGACCTTGTTCCTTTAGGTAGTGAAGCAACCCTTTTAGGGACTTAGGAGCCCTTAGTTTATAGACATTTTGCAGTGCCAAAAAATGTCTATAACGCTCATTTATGGCTAAATTATTGTAACATATAGATCAATGCACATCGTCAATTTTTTTTTGTGCTTACACTACAATCAATGCTCAATGTTAATCTAATTACCATGAAATTAATGTACACCATACATCTAGTTACATCTTCATTGAAATCAACATCTTCATTGAAATCAATGCATATAATGCAAGCAATCAAATAGGATGACAAATCAACACCTACATTGAGATCAATGCATGTAATGCAAGCAATTAAATAGGATTAAAAATTAGCATCTACATTGAAATCAATTCATCTAATGCAAGAAATTAAATAGGATTAGAAATCAACATATACAGTAAAATCAATGCATCTAGTGCTAGCAATAAAATAGGATTAGGAATCAACATCTGAACTAAAATCAATGCATTGAAATCAATACATCTAATGCAAGCAATCAAATAGGATTATATATTAAAATCTTTATTAAAATCAATACATCTAATGTAAGAAATCAAATAGAATTATAAATCAACATCTACACTAAAATCAATGCATTTAGTGCAAGCGATCAATTATAATTAGAAATCAACATATACATAGAAATCAATGCATCTAATGCAAGAAATCAAATAGTGTTACAAATCAACATATACACTGAAATTAATGCATCTAGTGCAAGCAATCTTCTTCCATTTCTCAATCCCCTCCATCTATATCTCCCTCCATCTCTACTTTTTTGTCTCTCTATCTCACCCCCCCCAAGGAAACATGTTCTCTCTCTTCATATCTATCTATCTCTCCCTCCCTCCCTCTCTCTATCTCTCTCATGTTCCCTCGCTTCCCTTTCCATCTATATCTCTATCTCTCTCTATCTCTCCTTATTTGTCTCTTTATATCACCCCTAAAAAATACACATTGTTTCTCCATGTCAATCTATATCTCCCTCCCTTTCCATTTGCCCCTCTCTCTCTTCCTCTACTCTCTCTCTCTCTCTCTCTCTCTCTCTCACTCTCTCACTCTCTCTTCATCAGTCTCCCCTTCTATCTCTCTCTACTCCTACTCTTCTCTCTCCCTCTTTCATCATCTCCCTTGTAAGTCCCTCTCTCTCTCCACCTTCCTTTCTCTATGTCTTTCTTCTTACCTCCCTCTCTCCCCCTCCAACTCCATCTCTCTATCTCCCTCCCTCCCTCCTTCTCTCTCTCAAGTCCTCTCCCTCTTCCTGATATCTCTCCCTTTCTCTCCCACCTCTGTCTATATCTCCCCCTCATCACTCGATATCTCTATCTTTCTCTCTCTCTCTTTGTCCTCCAACTTTGTCACTATATCCCTCCCTCCCTCATTCTCTCTCGTTATCTCCCCCCCTTCTCTCCATATCGCCTTATTTGTATTTCTATGTCACCCCAAAACAAACACACTCTCTCCCCATCTCTCCTTATTTGTCTTTCTATATCACCCCCAAACAAAAAAATCTCTCTCCATCCTTCCATTGTCACTCTTTCTCTCTCTCTCAACCTTTCTCTCTATGTCTTTCTTCTTCCCTCCCTATCTTTTTCTCCAACTCCATCTCTATCACTCTCCACCTTTCTCTCTCTATGTCTTTCTTATTCCCTCCCTATCTTTTCCTCCAAATCCATCTCTCTCTCTTTCTCTCTCTCTCTTCCTCTCTCCTCCTCCCTCTTAAGTCCTCTCTCTTATTCTTCCACTCTCCCCTTCCCTCCTACCTCCATCTCTCTCCTCCCACCTCTCTCTGTCTCCCCCCTCCCTCCATCCCTTTCTTGCTATGGCCACCAACCTTGTCAGTGTATCCCTCCTTGTCTCCTTTGCTCTCATCCCCCCTCCATCTTTGTGTCTCCCTCTCTCCCCATTCCTTGTGTCTTTATTCACTTCTCCTCTTCTATCTCCCTCCCTTTATCTTCATATCTCCCTTGTCACTCCCTATATGTCTCCACCTCTATCAATCTAGATCTTTGTTCTTCCCTCCCATATATATTTGGAGCTACTATATATCCTAATATATTAACATATATTAAAAATATAGCAAATTTATATTATATTAAAGTAATATATATTAATCCAAAACTTTAACTTTAATAATATTATATTAAATTTTATAATAATAATAATATAATAATAATAACAAATTATTATTATTATTGTATATTAGATTTAATGATGTTTTGCATACATGAAAAAAAATATAATAAAATTACATCAAACTAATATTTTCAAATATTAAAAATTTTTATTACAACTTTGACTGAGAAACATGTTATGTCTTTAAAAGTTTTAATATATCCATAAGAAATGATTTTTCCTTTTAAAGATTCATCTTATAAAGTGTTAATTAAAAAAATTATTAAATTATTTTGGAGCCATTTTATATAAAATTTAAAAGACTTTTTTATTCTTTCCGTTAAATTAATATTTTCTTTTTATTTAAGAAATGGTATTGACTTTAATAAAGAGGGAAGATGTTTAAAATTTTAAATAATTTGGAATTTTAATGTGGGGAGAACTTTTGTGGAAGGTAAATTTATGATCTAGCCAAATTCAAGGTATATGATAAGGTATATTTTGAGCACGAACATACTTACTTACACATTTATCCTATACTAGGTTGTTGAATGCGTCTCATGACGCTTTCTATCTTATATGTGCGTGTGTGTTTATTTCATATTTTCTATATTTTCTAATATACTTTATATAATTTTGAATTTTCTAAAATATAGTATGTATTATTTTATTATATTCTATTAATTCAATTCAAAGGGAATTTTTTTATATTACTCATGAAACAAATAAAAAACCCTGAAAGAGCTATGACAAAGTGGTTGTCTCTTGAAAATATACAACGTAATTACCAAAGGGAAATCTCTCATTGTCTCTAATACATGAAAAGTCATCTCTTTTTCATTTCTCGAGATGATCATCAAACATGTACACATGGTCTAATAAAATACGCAAAGCCAACTACACATGTTATAGTTTATTCATCTTTGACCTAGAAAATACGAGACTTGATTCACTAACATAGCATTCTAATTATCTTCTGTGATGTTAATTAATGAATTATCACTCTTTAATCTTTGAGACTAGTGACTCGAAGACCATTGGCCTCTTTCCATGAGTGGGAGGGTTCTTAATCTGTGAAACAAAAGTTCTTCTAGGAAAAAAGGTTGGTGAAAGCGATCCATCTGGTCCACTTTTATAAGGAATCAGTAAGCCCTTGATTCATGAAATGCAATTAAGTGACTGGAATTGGGTCACCTCTGCCATGGTTGTGATCTGTACTTTCCATAGACTCCATTAGAAGACAAAGGATTAGCACCATAAGTTATCATGATGAAAAGTTGTAGATAGGTTTGCTAAAAGGATAAGGAAATAAGAAAGACAAGAGTACTGTAGTTGTCTATCATGCCGGTGTAGAAATTGCTAAAATAAAGTGACAATTATAGCTTTATAAACAAGGCCAATAACTTTGATGCAACATAGTGCCTGCTTCTACTGATAATTAATTAATCAAAGCATTATGGGATGCACATTTCATCCTTATTCAATAATTCCTTTTGGACTTGTAATATGTTATTATTGTCACCTCTGCAGATGCCTTATTTCACTTGCGCACAAGTTCCTTTCAATAGCTAGGCATTTTTTCCTTTATTCATTATTAAGTTTGCATTTCATGCTTATTTAAGAATTATTTTGAACATAAAAAATAACATAATCAAAGCATTAAATTAACGATGTAACACGTGCGGCTAAATGCCAAATGGTAGGATTTTTTCTTGCAGTAGACGCTTTATGTGGCCCACCTTTTTTTTAAGAAATTAAAAGGTGTGTGAAGGTTTTTTTATGCAGAGGAATGTTTTATACAAGAAAATATCTACATAGTCAAACCTTCCATACAAGCATATTTCTCAGCTAAAGGCTTGTACAGGAGCTTCGACATTTTCGGTTCATGAGTTGTCCATGTTCAAGCTCTGTAGTGAACCATTCAAGCAAAGGCATAAATAATAATAATTTCATTCGGTAAAGGTTACAATGAGAGCTTTGTAGAATGAATTTGCAATATGCCATTATTTCCTCCCGTACACATGCACAATGAAATCCATCTTCACACATCTTCTTCTACTTCCACACAACTAGTCGTTTTGTTATTTATTCATTATTAACCGCTAACTGCTTTTCCTCTTGTTCATAATTATTATTTGTTTTAATTAAAATAAAATAAAATGAATTTATTTATTTATAAAAGATAACAGGTCATTAAAAATATATAAAATTAAGGTTTTGCATTACTAAACTAACAATAATTTATAATACTATGTGGAATAAAATCATTGTGTGGAAGCGTGAAGCATATGCACTTCTTCTCACAATGAGTCATCATCTGTGTAGCTATCCTTCACATTGTCTGTATGCTTCTACACTAAAGACTCTGAACCCTATTTTTTTTTGGGCACAAGTGTGGGAGGGAGGAGTTTTGTTTAAGCTCTCATTGCACACAAAACACCATCAAAACACACAACCTTCAATGTGTAGTTGTACACACCCTCATTTTTTATCCCAATAGAATGGTTAGTGTGTAGTTTCTTATTCTTGAATTCATAAAGTAATGATAAGAGAATATTTTAACCAATATACACTACACCATAAATTTACCTTACAAAACAAGTTCTACCTAACCGTAATCATGATAACCTACTAAGAAACTACCAAATGCGAATAGGAAACTAATAAGGTGAATCAGTTTAAAATCCTGCAATATTTGTAGAGCTTATGTATTTCTGCACTATTGTTATACACCTTTGAAGATGTAAGCTCAATTTCAAAGACTAAAGGATTTTATTCCTAATATTATAGTATTAAAACATGATCCATATTTTCTATTCAGTATAACATTGTTTGTGCTTAATGTATACCACCACTATTTGATTAATTCTCTTAGCATGAAGCTTTGCACATAATGAAAAGCTATAGCCGCTTCTGCATTGACATTGGAAGTTGTTACTTATTGATAAATAGTTTAGACTAGTGAAAATGATATCATTAATATTATTTTAATGGTAAATAATTCTTATCTTCATATTTCTGAAATTTTTTTATTTATGCTTCTGTGCGGAAGTGCATGGGAAGTCCATTTTGTTGGAAAGTTTTTTCTATGAATCTTTTCACTTCACACTAAAAGCTTTTATTGCTAATATTTTACTTATAAATAATGCATATGTTTGTATTCTCTTTTCAATTTATTTTATTATAAATGAAAATTTAGTTGTATTGATATTTGTGCTCCGCATTAAAGGCTTCTATTGCCAATATTTTAGTATTAAATAATCCAATTCTCACATAATTGAATAGAAGGCTTGTTTGTGCTTATGTTTCTTAAGTTAGGAAAATAAAACTTTCAAACTTTTAGAATGTCGATGTTTGTATTCCACACAAAATGATTTGTTTGAATGTGGATCTTTGTTGGAGTCGGAGACCAAGTGAAAAAAAATTCAAATCCAATATACAAAGTTGCAAACACTTCATAGCTAATGTACAATATAAAATTTCATTCATCTAATTTAATATTCCATATATGCTTCTGCACTAAATAATTTTTACCCTAGTTTTTCCCTTCGTCATAGATTCTCATGCATTTGCTTAAGCATGAGTCAGAAACCTTAAATGATGTTTCTTTGCTATCGTAGTCCCATGGTAACTTTCTTCATGGGGCATCTTCCAATTCTAATCATTTAAGATTCCCATCATAATGTTGGTTACCGTTTCACACACGTATCTTCCACTAATGCTTAATCTCAAATAAATACAAGGGTATACTGGCCATGGGAGACAACGATTGCTAGAGAAGCATATTCCTGCATGCAATTCCGATTACGCTCTTTTATACGGACGAAATATAAGTGAATTAAATTCCATCCAGAATGATAATTAGTTATTCCATACATTTTCTGCTTCAGTAGTGAATTGAATAAATGTTTTGCATAGTGTGAACAAAATTATGTAGCTAACCACATTTCATTGAACAAAAGATTTTTTTTATTGAAGTGCAGAGAAAGTTCATTCTACTAAAGAAGATTTCAAACTTTCATTGTATGGTTGTCTTCACCCTATATTAAAGGAATTTTTTTCTAATAATTAATTATCTTTGTGGAAAGCCCTAGCCACTTCCACATTGATATTGTAAGTGGTTATTAATTGATAAATAGATTCAGATGGCATATATGAATTATTGGTATTATTTTGATTGTAAATAATGTTATCTTTGTATTTTTAAAGTTCTCTTTGTTTATGCTCTTTTATAGAAGTGTGGAAGAAGTCTATTATTGGGAGAAAGTTTTTTTGTGTGATCAATTCACATTAATCTTTTTATTGTTAATATTATTGGTAATATTTTAGTTTTCCTCTCTATTTTGGTTATAAATAAAATGTTCATTGTGTGCATATTTGTAACTTTGCACTAAATAATTCTATTGCTAATATTTTAGGATTAAATAATCCATAGTTGTTGTTGACAAGTTCAATTTTTGCATCATTGAATAAATGTTTTGTTTCTAGTTATGTTTATGAAATTAAGCAAAGAGAGCTTTTGGTATTTCATTATTTGAATTTTCATAGTTAGAACCAAATGTTTTGTGTAAGTGCAGAAATTTGTTTGAGTGCGGAGATTGAGCATGGAAAAGTTCAAATTTCATATGCCATACTACACAAACATTGTGGCTCAATTCCTAAGATACCTCTATATTGTGAATGAGCATCAATTTGTTTGCATATCACCCCCTACTGTATTTGTATTTAATTAAAATTCCATGCTTTTATCTTATAAATAATGTTCTACTTGTTGATATTCATTCTCTATCTACATATAACTATGACTAAAATGAAATTTGGAAGCCTCGTTTCATTATACATGCTACAGTGTAACTAGCCATTCAAATATGATGAATTAGTAGTACATATATATAGTAAAAATGATAAGGGCTTGTGTTACTTTGCAAAAAATTATTCATTATGAACTTTTTCTCATATTATATAAAATATATTAGATCTCTATAATGTCAAAGTGTAAACAAAAGTACCAATTAATATAAAGAATGCATTTTTTTGGTAGTCAATATGTATAGAGATATGAATATAATTAATCATTAAATAGATTTGATTTTGTTATAAAGTTGACTTAATTTTCTATATATATATATATGATTTTTAGATTTATAGTTTTCTAAGTAGGGCATTCCTTGTGCAGAGGTTTCACTGTGTGAAAAATATTGTTCTGCACAATGAAACTTTTCATTGTAACCTTCAAACAATGACATCTATGTACAAGGAAGTAAGTAGTGAAGTATTTACTTATCAATTGGTTAAAAGGTTTTAAATAACAAAAAATTAGTAAACAAAGCTCATTAATTGATTAAAAGTTGTAATGGAAAAATAAAATCTTAACTTAGATGAATTGCAATTAATAATTGTATTCGTAAGATATCTATGTCTCAGATCCAAAATGATTGTTAAATGTTAATTTTTAGTTTAATCAATAATGCAGTATGATAGATAAGGAAGTTTCAAAGAATTTGTTCAAACACAAATAGAAAATGTTATCATAAAATCGATACAATGAAATAGTTTCAAATGGAAAATAGTTATCATAGTTCAATTATTAAATAGTGAATAGCTCAAATCTTGTTTAGATTCAAGACATAGACATTAAAAATAAATTTTCTCAACATGATCAAAACTAATTTAATTTAATTTATATATATGATTTTTGGGTTTATAGTTTTTTAAGTATGATATTCCTTATGCAGAGCTTTCAATATGTGGAAGAAACTTGCTTTACATAATGAAACTTTTCATTGTAACCTTTTCATAATGAGAGCTTTATACAACGAACTAAATAACACAGAATTAGCAAACGAGGCTCAATGGGATTAAAACTGTAATACCGAGAGTTATTTTTCTATAGGAAAAAAGGATGTGTCAAAAACATACTTAATTAATTAATATGGATAGGTATAGTTAAAGAAATTTTTGATTGTGCAGAATGTGGTAGTGCAGATCAACTATAATGAAAAGTGTATCCTCATTTTCATATTTCGTTGAATTAAATTTGTGCAGCTTTGAAGACATTGTGCTAGTATTCTATTATTTATATATATATGTCTAAGATGCAACACCATTTTCAAATGTTCAATTTCGTTTAAAGGAATGGCACATCAATGACTATAATAGAAAATCTGAAAGCATATTTTTGGAAACATATAGAAAAAAAACTATCATAACATTGATACAGAATGAGATTAAAAAAGAATTCTATTTAGAATAAAGTGTCAATGATTGTAGACATATTTCATATATATACAAGATTATTTTTAAAATAATCTTATAAGTCAAAGTTGCTAAACATAGTCAGAATTGTTCAAAGTAAATTATAAAGTAAATGCATTTGTTGTAGAGAAAATTGGTGTTCTGCTTCCCTAAAAGGAATCTGCATCTAGAAAACATAATCTTTTATATAGTATGTTATCACAAAATCTGACCTTGATAGGTTGTTGATCAATTAGACTCTAAGTAACTCTTTCAAACCAATCTTTTGGTTGAGGCTTAGCCTCCTCAACCTGAGAGGGCTCTCCAACTAGGTTTAGGGTTTTTGATTAATGATTAGATGGCTAACTCTAAGAACGAAATGAACAAAGTACAACTGGTTGGCTGGTTGAAACTATGATTAGCAAATATCTATTGGGCTATGGCGTCAAAATAGTCTTCAATAAAACAACATGAATAGAAAACATGGAAGTCAAGGCACTTAGAGTTTAGGTTTATGACTAAAATAGTAACACACAGTGAAACAACACAGTTTACAAGCATGTGATGGAAGTTAAAGAATTTTCCAATGAATTTTAAGTATCACAAACTCATACCACTGCAAATAAGTAATTGAAAAAATCCATAAGAATATCAAACACATAAACTCTTTATGAATCTTGAGTAGTCAAACTGATCTTTGTATTAGGTATGAAAAACACAGTTTCTTACAATAACACAACCTTTCCTTTACTAATGAAATTTCCAACCCTGAGGAATTCAATTTTCAAGCTTAATATAGAACTTTACATCATTGGATACTATCATCCACCTTTGGAGGAATTCAAATTCCTAACTTAGACACCTATCTATTTAACAACAAACTATTTAATTGCAACTTGACAGCTAGTTGTCTTTTAAGAGTCCTAATACAAATAGGACTAAAGATCCTAAAACAAGCCTTCAATACCCTTATCTGATTCTTTAATACACTGTTTAATCAGCTTCAATCCCTATCCTCGAGTTTGATGATGACCATGATGCTGTTGTAAAACCTGTTATATTATGCCTTAACTGCCCTAAAAATTTGGAGACAAAGTTCCTCTTTTTTAGGCCCTTAACCCTTTGTGTTTATCTTCAAACAATTTTCTACTGGTGTATAGGTGTCATGCATTAATAATTTTTTTGAAACATCATTTTCCACTTGTGAAAAATGGAACTCAAGCATGTGGATGAAAACATGACTGTGCTAACAAAAATACTCCATTTTCATAGCACAGTCTTCATTTTACCTATGGAGTACTCCTTGAAACTTTGCTACCTACATCCTTGCCATCTGACAGTTCATACATAAGCCCGTATCCATTAGAAAATTCAAAATTTGGAACTGATCCAGCATTCCCTTCACAATGCATCTATAAGAGCCAAATGATCATCTTCAACAGTTTCGTAGCGCACTACGAAACTGCTGTGTGTGTTATTTTTCAACATGGCCTTAAAAAATCAATGGTTTGGGAGATTTTTCCAAAATTTTGAGAAGACTGATGTATCAACCAAAAATCAAAATCACATCCCTTCATAGATGTTCTTCTTTGCAGCTGTTCTTCCTTTATATGCCAAAATTCTTTTATGTGCCAAAAACTGTTTCAATACATCTCCTTCACTGCCTTTCTTCAACACCTTGTTTCATCATTGTTGTAGCCCCTTCTTATAGAGTGGTTAGTTGTATTTCTAGATATTCAATTTTCCTCTTCAATCCCTTGTTTGTAGCTCTAAGCTGAGTATTCATTTTTCCCACAAATTTAGCTTCTTTGATTGCAGGGATAGTCCAGGTAAAGTATTGTTGTTCACTGCTAACTATTTCTAATTTGGGCACTCTTTCAGCCTCCTAGAGAGCCTTCATCCTTTTGAAGTTTTTCTTTTCAGCTGCATGTTCTCTTTCCCTCACCCTTAGCTTAGCAATGTCATTGTTGGAAACTTATAACCTTGTTTCCATGACTTCATAACTGGCCTTTTGTGCTTGAGTAGTAGGAACCATGTTTTTGTCTCCTTCAGGTCTTGAAGATGGTAATTCTAACTCTTCTTGAACAACAAAGGCTTCTTTTGTTCTCTCCAATTCAAAATTGGACTCCTGCATCTTCTTGGATTGTCGGGTTAAGGGTTTTCTGGGTTTGAAAACAAAAGATGCAACCTCATCCTTAAATTCCAGTTTTTGGAGGATTTCACTTTCATCGACTTACTTTGATCAACCTTTGTCACATCTGCCTACACCAAAGGGGATTTCGTAATGTTAATGTCCCTTAAGATATCACTTAAGTCACCCTTCAAGCTTGAACCTTCTCCTAAAATCACTACTTTCCCCTTTTCCTTTGCAATCTGGCTCCTAGTAAGTATCCTCTGAACTAGTTTGTCGGATGACTGTTCTGGTGTTTCTCCTTTAAGCTTAGATATCTTTCCCTTGGTAGATTTAGGAGTTTCAGGAATTACTACTGGAATTTTAACTTCTGAGATTTTGCTTGCTTGTTCTTTCACCTGATTCCTTGGCTTTAATGTAGTATACCTTTTTGCCCTGGTCATTGTAGACCTGCTAGCTTCTACTGATGAAGTTTCCTTGACCCCAGAGCTAGTACCTTCACCTTGTTTTTCTGTTCCAAAGTCACATACAAACACAAACGAAGACCAATCTTTTTTGACCCTTTTGAGTTCATGTAATATTATCAATTTAACTAGGCCATGATGAAACAGGGAAGTCTCACACCCTTGGGACTTTAACTGAACTTTATCTGCCATCTTAGCTATACTTTGAAATACGAAGTAAGGAAAATCTAGAGAAATCATACCAATAAAAGGTAAAAGGAATTTAAAATGATATGAGTAAACCTTTTGATATCTGCCTTCATAGGTGAAGTAGCATTGAATCTTAGAGAGTAAATTGGTATAGCTGTCCTTGATGTAGTCTTTGGGAACTGCCTTGGTCAAGTCGGTTTCTGAAAATTGTGACTTCAGGAACACCTTACATGGTTCCATGTTGAATCTAAAGTTCTTGAACTAGGCCTCTTCCCCCCTAGGGATTTCGGTCACCAGCTCTATAACCTCTGGAGAAACTAGCATATCAAGCAGTCCGACCTTTGTCCTTAAACCATTAAAATGAAGTGCAAACTCCTTGGTTACTTTGGTATGACTTCCTTGCAATTTCTTACAAAAATTCCAGCACCCTACCTTCTTGAAGGCCTCTACAATTGCTTTTAATGTGCTTAGGACCTCAGTGTTTTCTGGATCTATTCTCAAACAATGGCCAGACCTGTGGCATTTCTTCTCTTCTATCATCTTTTCTTCTAAACTCTTGTAACAAAAATGGCCTCTTTTGAAACTCAAGTGATCAACCTCGCTTTCCGATGATGATTAGCCTCACTTGAATGATGGATGAGGAAAACCTTGGTGAATATTCCCAAAGTTTATTTTTGAAAACAACTTTGTTTCAAGGGTTTCCATGCAAACTAAGATAATCAGACTAGCCAACTTCTTTGAATTTTGAAATTATCATTCATAATGACCCGTAAATTCGAAATGATGAGTTTGGAGTGGTGGCATGCTCGTGGAATGACTTGTAACTAACACCTAATCATGAAAATATTAACGGGTTTTTGCCATATTGATGTTTGACAAGACTATATTTACGAATCCACACTTTCGTAGCGTGGTATGAAAACAATAGTGTTTTCATAGCACAAAATAGCAAATTTACACTGTCTACACTACGAAACTGTAGTTTCAAGACTAATTTCAAAATTTTCAAATTTTCCTTGAGCTATGAGTTTCTAATAAGGCTGTGGGACTCATGAAACATAGGAAAGGGATGTAGACTTTATTTGGACATAAAAGAAAAACTAAACCTTTGAGACATCTTAACCTAACACCTACCCACTAAAGCATAAGATGACTTAACACTCATCTAAGGCCATGAAAAAGAAAAAGTGAACTCTTGTTTTGGTGATAGCATAGTAATTAGCAAATATCAACATAACATAATCAATAAAGCTAAATTATCTTATATTAGCTAACAAAAAATCAAATGTTGAACAATTTGAAAATACTCACACTATGCAAAATAGTTTCCCATAACTATGATTTTGTTAGATGCATTACAATTCCATGGCTTATTGAAGAAACACATCCAACATATCTGTACTGTGATCTTTTTCGAGGGCAACTATATCTTCCATTTTCAAATTTTTAGTGAAAATCTATTTTTCCATTTCCCTAGTTCTTCATGCACTAACCAACTGAGCATTTTTCTTATTGAAATTAGAAAAAGTAATTAGCCATGTATCAATGTGTTTTGCAGTAAAATTGGTGAAGCTATCAAAATCCACTGCCATTTTCTATTTTTTCTATCCAATTCAGCTTGTAACATGTCATTTGAAATTAACTCAGAATATGGCAACATGCACAAACCATCTAATCATTTTACAATATCCATTGCCCTAAGATAGGAATCACCTCTCCTATTCCATTGGTCACTACATGTAGAATTGATATGCTCAAGTTTATTGATCCATTCTTCCCATCCAACTTCCAATTGCTTTATCCGTTGAGTATTTAGTAGCTATTGTTTTCTTTCCAAAATCAAAGAGCAGTTCTAGCCTCCGCTTAAAAGTAACTAATTCATTGTTAACTAATTTCATGTCTTCTTCAATATTGTTGTTAACTAAGTTCATAAATATTTCCATTTTCTCTTGCAAACACGTTAAATAAAAAATATCTTTTCATGCATCACCAATAATTTATAATCCTTGGCATATGTTATTGAGGATATATTTCTTCAATGAATTAGCAGATTCACAACCTTGTTAAATGTTGTGGTGTTGCAACAATAGAACTTGATAATGAAGTTGACCATATTTCTAGTGGAGTCATTAATAGAGGATCTAGATTTGAAATGTCTTGTATTTTTTTTAATTCCCTTTTCAGTATGTGATTTTCTGCAAGCATGTTGGTAACAATCTGAGTATTTTCGTCATTGGTACATTGACGGAATACCATAAGCCCCATCATATCAATGTTGTACAGATCAATATCCACATGTTCTCGATGAATAATATTTTTATTTTTAAAATTTACCTTCTCAACTCTCAATTTTTTGTCAGCTTTGTCATATTTTGCATTTTTCAATGTCGCAAGATTTTCATAAAAAATAATTTCCTCTTTTGAAATTTTCTCCATTATATTCTAATTCAATGTTAAACAAGTAGAAACCTAGTCTCGTGGTACACTCTTATCACTTTCCATGTCTATATCATGTTGAATTCTTTCTATCTTTACGACACTTTCAGATTTCTATGCTTGAACTGTATGTTCTTTGTCTAGAAAGAATCATTTATAGAAATGATCTTTCTCATCTTGACGACTTGCTGATTTACCAATAACCAGTTTTCTAGAACTAGGATTTTTTCTCTTTCCTAGACTCATGGATGAGGTCGCACCTGTAGCTAGTGTGGAAGGTGAAGATTGTTGTACATGCTTTAGGGGTTTTTTTCTCTATCTTGCTTCAACTACTCTTTGGGCATCCATTATCAATATTTTATACTTGATTGTCTGCAAATTTAATAAACTATATCATGTGTAAACATATTTTGAATTAGACAAAGGTTTAGAGACACTATTTTCTTGCACATTATGACATGCAAAATTGCATTGGTTATTTTCTCGAATGAAATTTACATTGTTAGGGAACGACAAATGCAAATACCAGAGGAAAGAGAGAAAGCAATAGTAAATTTATAAAATGAAATGTGTGTTGCATGTGATAGATTTGATATGATGCAATGGCTAGCACATCTGTTGAAACTATTGTTAGAGCTCATGTGTTCATAAAATGTGAAATGTGCAAATACAAATCCCTAAACAATTGTGTAGAAAACGAAATACATTGTAGATAAAATTGCAAAAGAACCTCAACAATTGAAAAAATGAATTGTTGAATAACACTGAATCCACCTAGTTGTGAGCCTAGGAAAGTATTCGCTAGTGCAAATGCTTGTGTTCCTCTTATTTTCCAGTGGAAGATTCAAATATGATGGGTTGATTATATAAGTGAAAATAGCTTGTTTCATTTATCTGGTACTTATATTCATTTTCAATGTCGTGTAAATTCACAATTTGTTGCTTAAGTCCCAATTACCGGTTGTTGTTATTCTTGGCATGGAAACTACCACATATAGCACTCTTAATAAATAAAAATTGACAATATCAAAACCTACATTTACGTGAAAGAATGGAAATAAGTATCAATATTGCAAAACCATCTTGTCCATTTATTGCGTATTTTTCTCTTGATTTAATATAATTGAAACACGTGTCACAAATAGAAATTTTTGATACAATATAAGGTCTTTGTTCTCTTTTACTACATTTTGAAAGGTTTTTCAGTACATTTTCTAGCTTAAATTGCTTAACACCTGTCAACGATTTCTTGGTTCCATGATTTTGGTTTGAAATTTCTGCATAATCTAATTATCATATAGTTTTTTGAAACATATAAATGTATATATCCAATAATAAATCTCTTGAAAATTATGAAAACTAGCCTTAAAACTACCAACAATAACTACAAACAATCGTAAATAAATATGTTGTGTAGATGTGCTCGGTTATTTCTATCACGAATTGATTTAGTTACTAAGTTGGCCCCCACCAGTAAATTGTTTACAATTCATTAGATTTTGATACTGTAATATGAAAAATGCTAAAGGAAACTTGATTTATGAGCACTTTGATACATGATTTTGAAGATCACAATACAAAGATAATTTCCCTAATGCATTCCAGTTGGCTACATACACATTTTTTCATGATTTCTGACAAAGGTTTCCATTTATAAAGTAATTAATGATGAATTAATAATCCAATTTTAGTAGTTCTTACTTCCATTTTTTTATTATCCATTACGAGATTCAGATTTGATTTATATATTTAACGAGATGTTTAACACTTTCAATAAATAGTAATGGGAAATATGAAAGCGAACATTAGCAACAAGTGGTAAAATAAATCTCGAAAATAAAAAATTAGTTCCTTTCTTATTTTTTTAATAGTTATTGATTTAATGTTATTGATATACGTGTACCAAATACTAAGAATGTACGAAATAAAATAAATATGAGTTCAATATGATCATGTACATTATTGTACAGGTATTCAATACAACGACACAAAAATAGCTTGTATAGACATGACCACTTAACATTAACATAAAATGATCCTATGGCTCTATAAGTACCACCGGTTATGTCAAACTACTAACCAAATAAATATAAATGGATAATAATACATCTAGCTTAGAAGCAAAGACACAAAATATGTAAGATCGATCAACTGAAAAAAATTCCAAAATGGTTTACATTTAATATTATAACAAAGGCCTTTAATTAGTTATTTTATTGACACTAAAACATGTCACTAAAAATTAGTATAATACTTCCTTTGCACAATGGTTAGAAATTAACTTTTAAAGTTGTTATTAATTGATGTGGGTCTTAGATGTTGTGAAAAGGAAGCAATGCTTGCAAAATACGTTACTAAATAATAATTAAAAAAATATATTTATATATTTATTATTTTGATAAATATTGCACAAAGATTTGGCATAGTCAAAGTTATGCCACACATGCATTTTCTGTCGGATGTGGACAACCATCTTCAGGAAACTAGTTTCATATTCAATAACACCTTTCGATGGACACGGTCAAAGAAATGCACATGTGCATTTGTTCTTCACACACGCTTCCTTGGAACAGAACCTAGGTCATCTAGTAATCTCAAGGGAATAAAGGCACCTTTGTGTAACTTTCGTCACACATCTTAGTCATTAGATTCAATATTATTAAATAATCATTGTTACAATTCGCTCAAATGTCGATTCTCTTTCTTCGAAAAGACAACATAACAGTTTCAAATATGTGTGAAAGGATGGTGTGTGGAATAAGGAACATAAACCTATGCACTCACATACGTACACACTTTCATGTGGCATATCATCATGTTTACAATACTATTAGTAACATTCATTGATAACATAATAATATTATTTTGATATGTGTAGTATACTATTTTCATAAGCAAATTTTTTAGCAAACACTTCTCGTAATGTAGCAGAATCAAGTTTCTCTATGCTCAAGACATTATCAGTCAAGTGACTTAATAATTAAAAGTATGTGCAAAGTTGTATTATTGAAATTATTTTAATAATAAATAATGCATAGAAGTTGACTATGTGGAATTGTATGTTAGATTTGAACTTTTATGCACTTACTCTACGCACTCAAACAAGCTCCACACTCATGCATGTTAACACTAAATATGTAAAAGTTGACTAAATGAAAAAATAGTTGATTTGAAATAAGATCAACCCAATCGAATATTTCCCACTAGTCCCCTCCAAACATACACAACCATACTTGCACAAATTCTTTCGTATACGCATAACCACTTTTTTACAACTCCCTCTACACAACCATCTTCGTAGACACATGCCCACCTGCATGCGGCCTCTTTCACACAACTAGTTAAAGAATCTCTCAATATTTCTTTGTTCGAACCTTTGTACTTCACACAATCCTATTCAATTGATATTTCGCATAGTTGATACTAATGTCTACTTTCTGAATAAGATAAATTCAGATATGTGGAACTACAGATTAAAATCCACTACATGGAAGAAGTTCTGAAGCTTTCATTGTCAAAACCTCCACACTTTGCACAATATATTAATAACAACCATGATTTTCAAAGCATTAAAGTATTAGTTTAATGTATAATTTCAAACAAAATTTCACAAATGCATTTATGCAGGACTCAGGGGAAATCCATTATGTGAAACAAGGTCTCAAGTTTTCATTGTGCGAATGTTCACACTTTGTACAATCTATTAATAATAAAGTAACTACTAGAAAATGCATTACAAATAAAATATATTTTTTCACACTCTTCATTCTGGACAATTCATAACTAAAATCCACAATCCAAAAACCTCATGTTTCTCTCACTAATTGTTTAGTTTCACATTCATTATCCCATATATCAATTCTATTCGAATATATTAAATTATTAATTGAAAATGAACATTTAAAAATATGATATTGTTTGCTATAATGTTTCAGGAATTAGAAGGTCAACTAGAATAATGAAATATTATACTAAATATAATTATGTGGTTTAAGAAACTTTATAAATCAATATCAACATAGCATTTTATTGATATAGTAAAACTCATTCCATTTTGGTTAACTAACGTTGTTGTGGCAATACGATTTTTAATGTTATAATTGGAAAGAGAGTTAATTTTTGCATCTAGGGTCAAATTCCACCTTGGACATATTACTACACCAATATGATGATTTCATTAAATTCCTCTTTTCGAGAGGACCAAAATCGACCTAAAAATCATCCTATTTGGTCAAGTGGAAGTTGATTTTTGAATTATTTTATTCACTCATGAATAATGGAATGGGTCGGCCCTAAGCACATGTAAAATTGGTTAGGTCAACCTCAACCCCAAATGGACCTTTATGGAAGCCTATAAATAGAAGAGAACTAAATCTCATTTCCACAGATTGATCAGGTCATATTCTACTCTCTTCTTTTGTCCTTGTTCGCACAGGTCTGATGAATGAAGTTCACACAAGTGTCTAAAATCACAGTGGTGAAGCTCGAACGAATCTAGGGTTTTTGTTTCTCAAACGCATGCATGTAACTGCATTTTTCTTCCCCAGACACACACACACACAATGGCTAAGGGAGTGTCTAGGATGTCTTGGATGCTCGCACAAAGGCCTGAAGGGCACGTCTAGGGTTTCTAAGGAAAATTAGTAAATATTATTCCCCGGACACTCGTAAATAATGTTGAAGGGAGTGTCCGGGCAATCCCAGACACAACTGGAAGAGAGCGTCTGGGGGTTTGGAGTGGTTTTGGGTAATTTTTACCTCAGACGTATGCATGCAACACTCCTAGGAGTGTCCTGATCAGACACAGACACCCTCACATAGTGGATTAAAAAGCATTCAGGGAGTTTCAGATGCACACAGGCAGTGTTTTTGGGAGCATCTAGATTTTTGATCTAGGCTTTGACAGTTGAATTTAGCTGGCTTCAGTGATCTGATGGAAACATGGCTTCTCTTTATTATTATATAGTTCTGCAATCTGTTTCTGTTATGTAAATCTATGCTGCAAGTTATGTATTGTCTCATTGTACTCCCTACTGAAATTTTTTTATGACGATCTAATAAAGAAGAAGATTTGAAATGGTTTCCCCCTTGTGGGATTTTCCCCTAGTTTTTGACCAATATGTTATCTCTTATGGTTGTTTTATTGTCTTCTTTTTCATTGCATATATTATTCTATCTTCAATTACAGTTTATGATTGGTTACATTGCTAATAATTGGATGCATTGTTAAATGAAGAAGTAAATTGGGCTAAAGTAATTGATATAACATAGAACAATCTGAAAAATTAACATGGTATCAGAGCTGAGGTGAAGGAAAAGTCCAAAGAAGAAAAACATTGAATCCCTCATTATTAGAAAGAAGATTGCATAGTCAAGGTCAGGATGCCTTCCTCTACCTTCAAGGAGCATGAAAAGTTAGTTGACACATCAAACCTTGTTGCATGGAAAGTTAGGTTGGATATCATAGATAAAAACAATTATTTGTTGTAAGACATTCAGGGAAGGATGCTCGAGCCTCCAGAAAATGCTTATGTTTCCCTAAAAAAATAGGTACAAGAAAGGTGAGTCCAAAGCAAAGAAAATTATAGCTGATGGTTTACAAGATCATTTATTTTGATATGTTGGGAATTTAATAAACTCTAAAGACATGTATGACAAGATAGCCAACATGTATGAATAAAAAATTTGAATGAGATCATCACCTTGAAAGATAAACTCAAGGAAACTATTTGGTCAATTTAGTATGTCCTAAATTGCTACATAAGTTATGAATCAAAGAGTCGTAAACTGATGAAGAGTAGTGCACTATATGTGCTAGACAACCCTTTTCTCACCTCACTGTTTTCAGTTTTATCTTGTTTTGGGGTTTGTGTTCTGTTGGTATCCTAAAGTGGTTTAATGCAATGGAAATCCTAATCTGCTGTTAAAGCAAAAGTTTAAGAATACTTTTTAAAGATCAAGTGTGGATGTAGAGTTGAAGACAAGGTTTGTCCTCTTGTTTATTATGATAATTTCCAAACTATGAACTTAAGAGATCTTAAAACATGTTGTCTACAAAATCAAAACTTGAATAAGAGTGTAAACATGAAGCTACATAAACCAAACTACAGATGAAGTACTGAAAATGAGATTACTATCTCTGCTATCCATCCTAATTGTAGAATTTAAATCTAATGAACTGCTGCAACTTAAACCAGAAAATAAAGAACTTGAAACTAATGGTTAGTCAATAATCTCATCCATAATCACAATATTTCACCAATTAACTTCTAAAATAGGGTTAAGCTAAAGGATCTGGAAATATCATCATATGGCATGAAAGAAATGACATCTAAATTATCATTGCACACTAATGAAAGCAAAGCCAATTACTTCACCTATAATCACAATATTTCGCCAATTAACTTCTAAAACGGGGTTAAGCTAAAGGCTCTAGAAATGTCATCATATAGCATGAAAGAAATGACATCTAAATTATCTACTTGCATACTAATGAAAGCAAAGTCAATTACTTCACCTATAATCACAATATCTTGCCAATTAACTTCTAAAACAGGGTTAAGCTAAAGGCTCCGGAAATATCATCATATAGCAAGAAAGAAATGTCATCTAGATTATCTAAAATAGTAAACAAATCTCACTAAGTAAAAGCATAAACAACTGAAATTGAAAACTAAAGTTCAGTAGAGGGAGTAAGTCTCAATAAAACAACTTGATGCACAAATTACAGTAAGAATCTCGAGCATAACCAGACATAAAGACCTATTCTGAAGTGCACCTATTAGTGTTAGTAAGAAATGTGACAAGCTGCAAAAACATGTACAAGGTTATAATGATTAAGATCATAAGCAAAACATGAGAAATATACAACCCAAATGAGAGAAAATATACATGTAATTATATATGAAAAACTGTACAAAAACAAAAGGAACGACCTCAGCTATGCAAGGGCCATCTGCACAGCTTCGGACTAGCAAGTTGTTACTTCAAACATGCTCAAACAACCATGTGAAAAATAGAGTATTTTATTATAAAAACATAGTAATATGTCTCTCAGTTATAGAATAGCAAAATAACACTATAACAACAATATTAAGAACATCCTATTTGCATTGCAAATGCTGGTATTTATAGAGAAAATGGATAACTGTATGTCAGAGGAATTTCTTCAACGATAGACACATGAACAAGTCAAAATCCGAGGATTCAGCCTCTCGGTTGCCATGAGTAGTAAATCTATGTGAGGTGGATGTTGGATTTCATTATGTAGATGGCATGCAGGTGGCAAAAATGGATCCATGAGTTCAAGAATGGCTTCAGGCTTCTTTTACATGCAGGAACAAAGTTCTAGTTGGCATAGAACTCTTTGTTGACCTCCCTTTGACCGGGACCTTTCCTTCCCAATCTGGCTAAGTAAATAGGACCTCATCCATGTATGGACAATTTTTGAGCTGCCCATGTGTCTCATTCCTCCTACTAACACTTGTAACCTATAAAACAATGGAAATGGCTACGGAATTGCTAGTTAGCTGTAGAAAGTGGCTACATTCCATAGCTGATAAACAAAACCTAGATCAAATAGCACACACAATGATATAATTTGAAAATCACTCAAGTACACTCCTGAAATCAACATGTAACAACTTTTGATAGCTTAGGATGCATTGACATGGGAAAATAGAAGAGAAAGGGTTTAAGAAAATGCTTGGAAGAGAGGTATTTTTGGGGCTCAACATACCCCCACTGTGAAGATGTTGCATGTCCTCATGCAACCAAAATTGTAACAATCCTCCCTTCAATGCATTTGCTTTGAAACTTTTGCTAAGACATCCAACCTCTTCTTCTTCTTTCTTGTTGTCACTGTCATTCTAGGCTTCATCATAAGACATCTGTACTTGAGATTGATGAGGGCTCTAGTCAACCTCCTATTCTTCTTCTTCAGTTTTCTATTTTTCTTATGCCATAATCCTAAATGTAGGATGGTATTTTCATGGATAACTTCGTCCAATTTGTTTTGCTCTTTTAAGGTTTCATTCTCCCTTTGGATATCTCTGTTTAAGACTTCCAGCTCATACATTTCTTGCTTCAATGATTGAATCAAATTTTCTTGAGTTGTACCTAGTTGATTGGATGAAGCTCCTTGTTCTGCTGTTCCAATGATTAAATGAAATCATATATTTGCTGCTAGGATTGATCAATTTCTGGAGCTGTTTTCCTTGGACTAGTTTCAAAGTCTAACCGAGGAGAAGGAGAATACTGTGGACTTTGATCAAGTGGAGTGTTTTTTGGTGACTGATCTAGAGTTTCACCTTCCAGGTCTATGAATTGAGCTCCTTTGATTTGCGTTTTCCTCAACTTGCCCTTTAATCTAGAGCTTCTTCTTAGACCTTGTGAGCTTATGTCTCCCTTTTCTATGATCAGTTTCTCCTTTCCTTTTTGTTTTTCTTTAGTTGACTATTCTTTAAGATGAACTAATATTTTAGAAAGCACTTTCTCTTCTTCTAATGAGGACTCAGGAGTCTGGTAAATTTCTTCAATTTTCCTCTTTCCTTTCTATTTTGTTTGTTTCATAATTTCAGTCAAAGGCCATGATGGTAGAGATGAGGTTCCAAATCATCTATATTCTTTTGCACAGTAGTAGACATTTTTCTCAAACTATTCAACAAGAAGTAAGGGAGGTGATAGTTTCATTCTCTAAGAAATTCATTAATAATCTGATATGATACATATACATGGAGCCATACCTGCCTTCGCATGTAATGAATTTCTGAATGATCAACAACAGACTACTCCACTTATCTTTTAAGGCTAAGATAGGAATTCCTCATTTAAAGATTGATATGTCCATACCTGGATTACGAAGAATGACCCTCCAGACCTTTTCATCAAAGTCCTTATTCTTAAACCATCTCTCTCCTTCTTGTGGAAGCTCCATGGCTGCTGTAATTGATGATTCTGTCACTGGAAATTTTATGTCTCCAATTTCAAGTTCTACACCATTGAAATATCTTACAAACGTTTTTGTAACCTCCTTGTGATGACCCTTGAACTTCTTAATGAATTGTAACCATCCTGCCTTCTTCAATGTGCTCTTACGCTACGGGTATCCTTCCATGAATTTAACTCCTTCAGGCTTTGTTCTCACTATAAGACCCATTCTTCCTTCTCACTGTGAAGACACCTCTGTAAATGACAGTTTTACAGAAGCAGAATGGTTATCTGAGCAGAAAATAGAAGAGGGTCGTGGAGAAAATCGGTGGTTACAAAATGGGGAGAGTACTGAGCATGAAATGAAAGAGGGTTTACAAAGTAGAAATCTGTGTAAACAAACAATGACATGAAGACTGTAAAAACCTAGTGTGTAAGCATGGAGGCAGAATGTCACTTGTAAAAATTGTGAGAGTAAACAAAGTTTGTGGCTTTGAGTTCATAAAAAGGTTGCGGAGTGGAACATTGGTGGAAGAGAGCCGTACTCAATCAGCTCACGTCTGCATAATAAGCCGTTTTAGTGGATGTAATGAGGGTGTATGACTAAGTACGAGTTAAACTCAGAAATAGATTATGGGGCCATTAGGATTAATGCGGAGGATATGGTGGAGTTAAGGCAGCCATCAAGTAAAATAATTACACGTTAAGGAGTTGTGATTTACAAATTATACCAATTATGCTTTTGAAATGCTATTTGAAATGGTTGTCCATACCTTGGAATCATACCTCTTTCATTTTGTTAACTTTTAATTGACCACCTCTGTAGGTGCTTTTCAGGTGTTGATGTCTTCAAAGATCTTCTCCTTCTGTACCTGCATCTTTCTTTTATTATTTTTTTTTTGGCTAATCAATTGACTATCACTGCAGAGTAATAGGATTAGTTGCCGAATCAACAATCAACTATGAAATTAGAATTCAGCTGCTGAATTGAAAAATAGCTACAGAAAATGACATTGTGAATAAGATATGACTTGGTGAATGAATGGAAATGAAAAATGACTATATGGATGATACATGGAAAGGTGGATATGAAGAGAAACTGAAAGAAATTTTATTGATGGAATGTGGTGGCGAGATGGAGCGAAATGAAATGAAATGGAATGAAACAAACTATGAGTGAAATGAGATATTTTTTTTTTTGGAAAATATAGGGCGTCAGAACCTTCTGATTTTCACCATATATTTTCTGTACAAGAATTCCAATCAATGATTGGTTTTCAAGCTTATACATTTTTTTTTTTTAAATGATGAAAAAAAACTAGGCTGGTGGAGAAGAATGATTCTTCTTCACCAGCCTTATTGCAGAATTATCTTGAAATATTTTGATAAACTCCTCCTTTGAGATTGGCTTCTGATAGATATTCAATCTATGACCATTCACAAGGAGAGGAGTTTGGTGCTCATCAATTGTTCTGATTCTTACTGCTCCATTACTAAAAACTTTTTCAATCTCATATGGCCCAAGCCAATGAGTCTGAAATTTATCTTGAAAATATTTGAATTTTGAATCAAATATAAATGCCCAGTATCCTTCTTGAAACCTTTTTTCCTTGATGTATTTGTCATGCCACTTAGCTCTCTGTTTTTGAACTTGATCAGTTCTTTCAACTGCTTCTTGTCTGATCTCATCTAGTTCATTCAACTGCTCCAGTCTATGCTTTTGAGCTTCTGATAGATCCATTCCCAATTGAACTGCCATATTGAAGGTTTTATCTTGGATCTCAATGGGGAGTAGAACTTCCTTCCCATAAACAAGTTCATAAGGAGTGTGTCCCGTTGTGTTCCTCCATGTAGTTCTGTAGGCCCATAAGGCTTCAGGAAGCCTTTCTGCCCAATCTCTTCTATGTAGATGCATAGTCTTGGTAATGATTCTTTCAATTACTTTATTTGTGGACTCCACTTGACCAATTTCTTGCGGATGATAAGGAGTGGACTTCCTATGCTTAACCTTGTACTCTTCCATAAGCTTCTCCATCATTTTGGATGTGAATTGAGTTCCCTGATCTGTCACAATTTCCCTTGGAACACCAAAGTGAGTAAAAATATCCTCATAAATAAAATTAACTACTGTATTTTCATTAGCAGAAAATAATGCTTTATCTCTACCCATTTAGTGACATAATCAGTACATACCAATATATACTTTTTCTACTTGGATGGAGGATTAATAGGTCCAATAAATTCTAAAGCCCATTTTTCGAAGGGTTTGATGAGTACCTGAGGTTGTAATGGCATCTCATTTGAGGGGGTAGGTTTCCCTACCCTTTGGCAGGTGTCACACCTTTTGACATATTGTTTTGCATCTCAAAAGAGGGATGACCAATGATATCCTAAAGAAAGGATTTTATAAGTTGTCCTCTTGTCAGCAAATTGTCCACCACACAGTTCATCACGACATGCTTTGAAAATATCAGGCATTTCATCTTCCCTGACCCATCTTTTGATCACAAAGTCTGGCCCTGTTTTATACAATTCATTAGAAATCCATGAATATCTTGAACTATCCTGAATAATCTTTCTTATTTATCTAGGAAATAGATGTGGAGGTAGCTTCCCTATAACCAAATAGTTAGCCATATCTTCAAACCAAGGAGTCTTAGTAGTTACTGCAAATAAGTATTCATCATGAAACTTATCCTCTACAGGAGAATCTTCTTTGATATTCTAAATCCTAGACAAGAAATCAACATCTGTTTTTTGTTTTCTAGGTCTGTCTAACACAATAATATTGAATTCCTGTAAAAGTAAGAGCCATCTTGTAACTTTGCCTTTAGTAATAGATTTGTTCATCAAATATCTAATTGCAGAATGATAAGTATGAATAAAAGTTTCATAGCCTGTTATATACTGTCTCAACTTATTAATTACATGAACAATAGCTAAGAACTCTTTTTAGTCATAGTATAATTTAACTCAGTGGGAGTCAAATTTTTTCTTGTATAGTAAATGGCATAAGGAATCAAGTATTTTTGTCCCAGTACAACTCCTAGAGCTATATCTGAAGCATCTATAGAAATATGGAAAGGATGTTTCTAATTTGGTCCTCTTAAGATAGGTGCTTTAGATATTCTTGTTTTCAAGGCTTCAAATGCTAATTGGCAATCATGATTCCACTTGAATTCATAGTCTTTTGTAAGCAGTTTGAAAAGTGGAGATGCTATTTTGGTAAAATCTTCTATAAATCTTCTATAATATCTAGTAAATCCTAGAAAACTTCTAACATCTTTTTGAAAATTTGGAATAGGTAACTTGGAGATGACTTCAAGTTTAGATTTGTCTACTTTAATCCCATCCCCTGAAATATGATGTCCTAAAACAACACCTTCAGTAAAAATCATAAATCATTTTTCATGGCTTAATGAAAGGTTTGTTCCTTTACATCTTTTAAGGACTTTTTCCAAATTTTCCAAGGCCTCTTCAAATGTGTTACCATGGACTGTAAAATCATCCATATATACCTCTACACAATCATGTATTAGATCAGAAAAATTCCTAGTACTGCTCTTTGGAATGTTGCAGGTGCATTACATAATCCAAAAGGAAGCACTCAATAAGAAAAAGTTCCCCATGGACAAGTAAATGTGGTTTTATCCTGATCTTCAAGTGCTACCCAAATTTGATTATAACCACTAAAACCATCCAAAAATGAAAAGTACGTTTTGCCTGCTAATGTATCTAATACTTGAACTATAAAGGGAAAAGGAAAGTGATCCTTCAAGGTTGCTTTATTCAATTCCCTATAATCAATGCACACCCTCCATTTACCATTCTTTTTGGGCACTATCACCAAGGGAGAAACCCATTGGATATCTGAGATTGGGTAAATCAAGTTTACATTGAGTAATTTTTGGAGCTCTTCTTTCACAATCTCCCTAATATTTGGATTCATCCTTCTCTGAGGTTGTCTGATTGGTCTACTGTTTTCCTCAATATAGATATGATGGATACAAGTCTTAGGGTCAATACCTTTCATATCAGTATACTTCCATGCAAATGCATCAGAATGTTTTTGTAAGACTTTGGTTAGCTCTTCTTGTTGTAACTTTTCCAAGTTTTTGTTGATATTCAATGTTTTACCTGGAAAAATTTTAACTGCAGCACTGCCAAACTCTGCCATAGAGTAGAGAGGCATTTGCCTTGATGACAAATATTCAATATCAAAATTTAATTGAAATTGTGTGTGATCATATTCTGAAGATATTTCAAAATTTTCTAATGTGTTCAGAATTTGACTATCCTCACTAAATTTAGAGAGAGTAAAGATAGGTTGTATAACATCTTCATCATCGACCCATTCAATGTCTCCTACTTCTGTAATTGCTTTTGCTAGAGGATACAAAGTAAATTTATTTATTGAACTACCATCAAAAATGTACATGTCACCAGATCTACAACTAATAAAAGCATCAGCTGTGGCTGGCCAAGGTCTTCCTCAAATGAGTGGGTGTCCTCCTAGATTATTCTTGGGAGTCAAAATCATGAAATCCACCGGATATTCCCAAGAATATAAGGAGATTGAGATGTCTTATAGTACACCATCTAGTTTAATTACTATTCTATTTGCAAGTTGCAGTAAGGTAGATGTGAAGAGAAGATTAGGAAGTTTAAGCTGTTCCATAGTCTGTCTACTCATAATGTTTATAGCAGCCCCTAAGTCAATCAATGTATTTGGAATTTCCATTCCATTTATGTGTGCCTTGACAATTGGACTTCCTGGATCCACATATTTCTGCATGGTAATCTTTCCCATCATGATATCTGTTATTTTTCCTACTAGGTGGATTCTTTTTGTGTCTCTTGGTTTCCTACCTAGTCTTTTGATATTCAACTCCTTTATTGTTTTTGCTAGAATAGGAATTTCTCTAATGGCTTGTAGCAAGGGAATCTTGATACATACATTCTTTAATTCATCTAGGAAATCATAGTTAGGCAACAAGATTTGTTTTCCACCCCCTGTCAATTTGTAATCTCTCAGAAAAGGAGGTGTGGATGTAGTTACAGGTTGCTCAACTATAGGAGTTGTGTGGATTGACTCTTTTTGTTTTTCTTTTTGAATGGTTAGGTTTTGAATGGATGCTGCTTCAAAACTTTTATTGACTTTCAGAGAATCCTCCTCAAAAGCATCTTACTCTTGAATATCTATAGAAGGTTTTTCCTTTTCTAAAATCCTACTAGATCTAAGTTGAACATCATTAAGATCTAGAGGAACAATCATGTAGGTAGGAAATTTTTGTCCTTCTACCATGTAAGCATTCTGAGGGTTTTTTTGTTGGGATCTGGTAATGGTTGGACTGGTAGTTGATTTGGATTCTATTGAAATGGAAGCAAGAGTTAAGGATTTTGATTTTGTTGAGGAGGTTGTTGTTGTGGAAATGGCAATGAAAGGTGAGGGCTTTGATTTGGAAGTTGTGGTTGAGGATTTTGTTGTTGGTTTTGTGGGGGAGGATAGCTCTGATAGATGGAGGATATTGATAATAGTTAGAAAATATCCCATAAGGATTTTGTACCCCTTTGTGCCCATGATTGTGATTGATATCCCATAAGGATTTTGTACCCCTTTGTGCCCATGATTGTGATTGATACTAATTTTGAGGTTGAGGCCAAGGTTGTTGCCAAGAATTCCAATTTGCTGGAGGCTAAAAATTCATTGGATTGTTAAGTCCTTGATTTTGTTGCTCTTGCCAAGGTCTTCTTGAAACAAAGCAAAGAGGTTCTACAGAATTTGGGACTACTTCCTCATGAAAGAAAACTTTAAGCCCTGGGATTAAAGGACAATCTTTGGTCTCATGACTTTCTGAGCAAATCATACATGTTTCTATAACTTTTGCATCTAAGGGATGTTCTCTTAGAGCGTGTTTCTTTCTACATTTTGGGCAAAAAATGGCTAAGGCAGCAGCTTCTGTTTTCTGCTTGTTTTGAATTTTGAGGGTGTCTAGCTGCTCACTAAGGCTCCCTAGAATCTCAGTTTTGAACTCATCAAGCATATTGCCAATTTCTGCCCTACTTACTGTCCCAGTTGTAGATTTGTTAGCTCTAATAAGAGAAGGATCTCCATGCCCTTTTCCAATTTTAGATTTTCCTCTTGAGAGATGGACACATAGTTCTGCTATGTCACTTATTGGAAGTTGAGAGATGTCTCCCTTCCCCATCATGTTTAAAATATCTATCCATTCATCTCTAATGGCTTTCAATAAAAGGGCTTTCAAGGTTTCCTCATCTAAATTGTTCATCTCTGCCCTCTTTAAGCTGTATTGAAACCTCTCAAGCAAATCCTCTAAATTCTCATCTTCTTTTTGCATCATTTTGAATAACTCATCCTTATGATTGGTAGGCATACAATAATCCAAGTATCTATCAAAAAATGCCTGCTTCATATCATTCCAAGTCCTAATAGATTGAGTGACTAATACCATAAACCATTTCAGAGCAGCCCCTTTCAATGTTGAAGGGAAAAATTTGAGTTTTTGAGAGTCTTCTAGATAGTCATAGGTTTGGCATAAGACTTCAAACTCAAATAGAAATGTTTCAGTATCCTCACTTCACAATCCATAAAAGTTTGGGAGGACGGATGGTGAAATGTTTTTCATTGTTACATGGGTCTCTTCATTTACTATAGGGAATCCAAATGAATTATCTTATTCCCTATTTCCTCTACCTTCACCATTGTTACCTCTACCTCCTCCATTATTTCCTCTACCTCTGCCGCTACCCCTTCCTCCAAATAGTGAAAATTCTCTATCTTGCTCTTCCTTTGCCATGATAGTTTCATCAGAATCTTCTATCTCTTCTACTAATGGCTGATGAGTGAGCGTTTCTACCTCCTCTTCTTCTCTAGGTAATTCGACTTCTTCAATTGCAATAGGCTCCCCTATGGAGGTGAAGAAGGATTCTTCCCCTAGGTCAGATTTAGTAGATGGAGTGGGAGAATCTTCTAATTCAGTTGCTACCCCTTGAATTCCAGGAATCCTAAGGCTGGGAGTATGAGTCTTGGATGGAGGTGTATCTTTTCTATTCCTTGAAGTAGTTGGAGTTGTAAAAATTGAGCTTTTGCCCCTAGCTATAAACCTTCCCCTAGAATCTCTTTCTCTATGCAGGTCATCTTTTCTTTGTTTTTGGTGATTTTAATGGGGCTAATAATTATTTTTCTGATCCTTGAGATCACACTAGGTGTAAGAGGAGAGAATACTCAAGAAATTATTGGGCTAATAATTCTTTTTCTGATCCTCGAGATCACACTAGGTGTAAGAGGAGAGCATACTCAAGAAATTATTAATTTCCCCATTTTTTGAATGTAAGAGATAGGCTACCTAGTTACACTTCTTCAGCAATGACGCAAAAATGTTTAGTAAATTTAGTATGTCCTAAATTGCTACATAAGTTATCAATCCGGGAGTCGTAAACTGAAGAAGTGTAGTGCACTGTATGTGCTAGACAACCCTTTTCTTACCTCACTGTTTTCAGTTTTATCTTGTTTTGGGAATTTTGTTCTGTTGGTCTCCTAAAGTGGCTTAATGAAATGGAAATCCTAATTTGTTGTTAAAGAAAAAGTTTAAGAATATTTTTTAAAGATCAAGTGTGGATGTAGAGTTGAAGACAAGGTTTGTCCTCTTGTTTATTATGATAATTTCCAAACTATGAACTTAAGAGATCTTAAAACATGTTGTCTACGAAATCAGAACTTGAATAAGAGTGTAAACATTGCAACTAAATAAACCAAACTACAGATGAAGTACTAAAAATGAGATTACTCTCTTTGTTGTCCATCCTAATTGTATAATTGAAATCTAATGAACTGCTGCAACTTAAACCAGAAAATAAAGAAACTTGAAACAAATGGTTAGTCAATAATCTCATCCATAATCACCATATTTCACCAATTAACCTCTAACGGGGTTAAGCTAAAGGCTATGGAAATATCATCATATGGCATGAAAGAAATGACATTTAAATTATCTAATTGCACACTAGTGAAAGGAAAGCCAATTACTTCACCTATAATCACAATATTTCGCCAATTAACTTCTAAAATAGGGTTAAGTTAAAGGCTCCAAAAATATCATCATATAGCATGAAAGAAATGACATCTAAATTATCTACTTGCATACTAATGAAATCAAAGTCAATTACTTCACCTATAATCACAATATCTCGCCAATTAAATTCTAAAATGGGGTTAAGCTAAAGGCTCTGGAAATATCATCATATAGCATGAAAGAAATGACATCTAGATATCTAAAACAATAAAAAAATCTCACTAAGTAAAAGCATAAACAACTAAAATTGAAAACTAAATTTCAGTAGAGGGAGTAAGTCTCAGTAACACCACTTGATGCAAAAATTACACTAAGAAGCTCGAGCATAACCAAACTTAAAGACCTATTCTGAAGTGCACCTATTAGTGTTAGTAAGAAATGTGACAAGCCGCAAAAACATGTACAAGGTTAGAATGATTAAGATCATAAGAAAACATGAGAAATATATAATCCAAATGAGAGAAAATATACGTGAAAATATACATGAAAAACTATACAAAAACAAAAGGAAGGACCTCAGTTATGTAGGGGCTCTTTGCACAGTTTCGAACTAGCATGCTGTTACTTCAAACACGCTCAAATGGCCATGTGAAAAATAGAGTAATATGTCTCTCAGTTACAGAACAACAAAATAACACAATAACAACAATATTAAGAATGTCTTATTTGCATTGCAAACACTAGCATTTATAGAGAAAATGGATAATTGTATCTCAGAGGAATTTCTTCAACGATAGACATGTGAACAAGTCAAAATCTGAGGATTCAACCTCTCAGTTGCCATGAGCAGTAAATCTATGAGAGTTGGATGTTGGATTGTGTTATGTAGATGGGATGCAGGTGGAAAAAATGGATCCATGAGTTCAGGAATGGCTTCGGGCTTCTTTTATGTGTAGGAACAAAGTTCTAGTTGGTATAGAACTCTCTGTTGACCTCCCTTTGACCGGGACCTTTCCTTCCCAATCTGGCTAAGTAAATAGGACCTTATCCATGTATGGACAAATTCTAAGCTGCCCATGCGTCTCATTCCTTCTACTGACACCTGTAACGTATAAAACAATGGAAATGGCTATGGAATTACCAGTTAGCTACGGAAAGTAGCTACATTCCATAGCTGATAAACAAAACCTAGATCAAATAGCACACACACTGATATAATTTGAAAATCACTCAAATACACTCCTGAAATCAACATGTAACAACTTTTGATAGCTTAGGATTCACTTACATGGGAAAATAGAAGAGAAAGGGTTTAAGAAAATTCTTGGAAGAGAGGTAGTTTTGGCACTCAACAGAAACTAAGATGAAAAAAGGATAAGTTGTTCAATCCTACGTTATGAGGATATATTTCCTTATAGATCAATTGCAGAGAGTTGGAGAAATTGTGTCTGACAGTGATCCAAGTGGATGTTGATGGCCACCCACCTATCACACTTGGACCCCCACAACTATCTCTTTTAGTTTAATAGTTTCTAAATTGTAGCACCATTTACTATTTTTAGCATTTTTTCGGGTCCTGAACTTCCGGAGCTGTTTTAAGGCCCTAAATGGCGTTTTTTGGGAAATATGGGAGCAACATGGGTCCATGGAAAAAATTTTCTCTTCCCAAAGTTGTATTTTTTGGATATATCCTTCTAACAAGCTATTGTACGCGTCAAATGGAGATTGTATGCGAAAGTTACAACCTCGGGAAGTTGATGTACCTATTTACCCAAATGGGGCCCACAATTTGGCATTTCATCTTCTAAGGTTAGGTATTTGGATGTTTAGGGTTTTCCATTGTCTCTCACCAATAAATAAGCCTTCGAGCCTCATTGTAAGACAATTTAGAGGCATGTAGCTACCACATCCCCCTAGTTGGTTTATTTTCCATTTCTGTTTGTAAGCATAGTTTAGTATTTTATGTTAATGAAATGAAGTATTATTTCCATTGCATCTTTGTGTTTATGGTTATCTCTATAATTTGTTACATTCCCATTCAAATCTGGACCAGACAAGGAACTAGTAGTTGTGAATCTTAGAGGTCTCCCTCCTATTTGGGAAACCTTCATTACTACAATAAGCAAGAGCAATGCCCTTCCGTCATTTGATGAAATTGTTGGGAAAATTACTCAAGAATCATTGAGGATGATAGTAAGAGGGAGGATTCAAAAGCATTAAGAGGGAGAACCTAATGCATATATCACTCATGACAAAAAGAAGAAGGGAAAAGGAGATCGATCAAGGAAGCCTCCTTCTCAAAATACAAAAGGAAGGACTGACAAATATTTATCTCATATTGAATGCTATAATTTCCACAAGAAAGGTCATTATGCTTGAGACTGTCCCAAGAAGAGAAAGAGACCATGTTACAACACTAGAAGCAACAAACATAATAAAAGAATAAAAGACAATCAAAGGAATAACCATGATAGAAGATATGAAACAAGAAGAATAGATTCCTCAAGAAACCGTGCAAAAGATCATCCTCCTCAAAATAAGTCAAGGGATCCTAGGTATGAAAGTAATGCTATAAATAAATCTGAATACATTCTTATTTATGCCCTTACTAGTTCTTCTCCACCAGATTCATGGGATAGTTGGTTGGTTGACAGTGGTGCCACTAATCATTTCTTTAGATACAACGAAGTCTTGTCTAATCTTGTAGAGAGGGAGATGAAGCCAAAGATCATTCCTGGAGACAACTCCACTCATCTCGTGAAAGGATTTGGGTCCATCAAATTTTAGTTGAGTTCTAGGGAATTGGTTCTACTACATGATGTTATGTATGTGCCAATATTAATGAAGAATTTGGTATCTATATCTGAATTAGAAGATAAAGGGATGAGGGTTGCTTTCATAAAAGGAATTTTTTTGACTTGGTATGTTGATTCACCTATGAGAGATGAATTCAAATTAGGATCAAGATTTGAAGGAATCTATAGAGTCATTGGAAGGCCACTTCTATCATTGGTTCATAATACCAATCATCTGAGCGAGTTATGGCACAACAAACTGGCTGATCGTCACTATGATTCTCTTCTGAAATTGAAGAAACTAGTCTTAAGTATTCCCAATGTTCAAACCCATCATGATGGAATTTTCTAAGGATGTGTGAGTGGAAAGAAAACAAGGGGACCATTCCCCTCTAGTGAGAACAAAACAAATGACATCCTCCATCTCATTCATCCTAATATATGTGGTATGACGCCTGTGCATTCTATTGGTGGTCATATCTACTACATCACCTTCATTGACGACTTCTCAAGAAAGACATGGATATACTACCTTAAGCACAAGGATGAAGCCTTTGAAAAGTTCAAAGAATTCAAATCCTTTTCAAAAATAAAATAGGGTAGAGAATAAAAGTATTAAGCTCTGACAATGGAGGAGAATACATGTCAAACGAATTCATAACATTTTGCATGAAATAAAGGATGAAGAAGGAAACAATTGTGACATATACTCCCCAACAGAATGGTTTAGATGAAAGGAAGAATAGGTATATATTAGAAGTTTCCCTTGCCATGTTCCATGATCAAAAGGTGCCAAAGTTCCTTTGGGAAGAAGCGAAACATGTTGTTGTATATGTTCAAAATAGGGTGCCTCACCTAGCATTAGAAAACAAGACCCCCAAAGAAATATTCATAGGTGTCAAGCCCAATATTATCCATTTTCGTGAATTTGGATGCCCTGTATATTTTCACGTTATTAAGGACAAAAGAAACAAGCTGGAATCTACAAGAATAAAAGGTATGTTTGTGGGTTATTGTGAATATTCTAAAGCATATAGAATCTATATTCTTGGTTAGAGGAAGGTCGAAATTAGCAAGGATGTAACATTCGATGAAGATGCAACTCTTTGAAAATTAAGAGACCTTCCCCCACCCCCTCCTACCAAGAAGGAGAATGATGGTTGGGATATTCTAGATGGTCCTTCCATTCCTGAGTTTGTGACCAATATTGTTGATGATCCCATGGAGCCTATGGGTCCTTTAGATCCTCCTACTAGGAAGAGACCACTTTCGCTCTGTGATACTCTACAGAATGTTGAAACAAATGTTCCCATTAATATATCATTTAGAGAAGGGAAGCAAACATGCAAGTATCAGGGATGTGTTGCAGCCATGAGCACTATGATTCAAGTTGAACTGTACTCATTCAAAGAAGATGTAAAAGAACATGTTTGGAAGGATGTTGTGGCAGAGGAATACGAATCGATTTTGAAAAATGATCTATGGTATGTTGTGCCAAGAATGAATGGGAAGTCTCTTGTGACTTCAAAGTGGCTATTAAATATCAAACATGGAATTAATGATAGTATTGAGAAATATAAAGAAAGGTTCGTAGCTTGAGGATTCTCCCAGAAAGAGGGAGAAGATTATGATGACATATTTTATCACGTGGCTCGATATACAACCATCCATTCGATAGTTTCCCTTGTTGCTAGTCAAGGATGGACTCTTCATTAGATGGAAGTAAAGACCACATTCCTTCATGGCATGTTACAGGAAGAAGTATATGTTAAACAACCATAGGTATTTGAAGTGGAACATGAAAAACACATATTTTCAATTTGAAGAAGGAATTGTATGGTTTGATGCAAGCTACTTGAGCTTGGTATGCATGCATTGACAATGATTTAATGAAGTTGGGATTCACGAGAAGAAATTTCGATCCAAACCTCTACTTCAAGGTAGTCCAAGGTATGTCATTGATTTTAGTTTTACATGATGAAAATTTATTCTTAACAAGTATTGAGCCTTTGATGATCAAGTGTAAGAGAAAGCTAGCCTTTTGAATTCAAGATGAAGGACCTTAGTCTCATCAACTACTTTCTAGGCCTTGAGGTTTTGCAAAGGCCTAGCGAGATTTTCCTTTCATAGGGAAAATACATAGTGAAGCTACTGGAAAGAATTGGAATGACTAAATGCAAATCCATGGCTACACCAATGGAAATGAACTTCAAGAAGTTATGTGGAGACGTTGTTGGACCTGATTTGGAAAATCCATTCGAGTATAGATAATTAATTGGGGCTTTGATGTTCCTTGTGAACACCTGTCCACGCATATGCTATGGAGTAAACACATTGACTCAATGTTGGAAATAATACTGAGAGGGGGGGGTGAATCAGTATTATCTCATTAATAAAACTTTTCATTTCCAAACTCTGATTCATATATGCTACTTCCACAACTTCTTATGATTAAGCTAATTGATCTTCAATGAGTGCATTAGAACATTATCAAC
>APFE031144587.1:4274-35748 GCA_000404065.3 Pinus taeda
GAAGGGAACTAGTAGGCTGCTTAGAATTATCTCTTTTAAAACCTACCGACGGCTGAGATTCAGTCTTCTTATAGATTTCGTCTATAAAGGTTGTTCTACCAAGGGTCACCGGCCCTTTGGCTTTAGCTGGGGGTTTGATATTCTTTTCTATCTCTTTCTTCTTAGTCATACACTCTAGAAAAACTATCAAATCCTATCAACCAGCAATTCTGCTGAGAGGGCGGACGGTGGAGCAGGGCTTTTGCATGCTCCGTACGCAGGTTCTTACCTTCCGTTTTTAAAATCCAACTCCCTCCTAGCAGATTTGTGCACTACTTATAAAGGACAAATGGCTATTACCCTTCCCCGGCAACGGCGCCAAAATGTAGGGCTATAACTAGGGTCTCTCACACCACCAATTATTCCACATTATTAAGTCAATCCGGGATCGCTTTGTTCTTTCAAGGAGTAACTCAATCCGAGGCTGTTTTGCCCAAGTAATGCTCGGTAGTATAGTGCTCTAATGAATTGAAAGGAAACAGACACTAAACTGTACTGAATCAACTCAAAAATAAAACCACACAAATCAATTTGATCAGTCAAGGGTACGGAACCAATAACCCTTCCCTTTAGAAACTGATAAAGAAGGAAATCAAAGCATGGGCTTGTAGATCTGGGAGCCAGGCAGCATCTTGCTGGGCTCACAACAGTCTTAGGCCTGCTATCACGCGAAAGCAACAAAGGTAGATAAGAGAAAAGTAAATGGAACAACAATTCTGAAATGGAACAGCAGGAATTAAATGGAACAGCATAGGTAAATGGAACAGCAGTAATCGAATGAACAGCATAATTAAATGGAACAACAAACAGGAAACGTCAATCATATGGAACAACAAACTCAATAGGAACAGCAAACTCAATTGGAACAACAAACTCAATTGGAACAGCAAACAGGAAACGTTAATCAAATGGAACAGCAACTTAAATGAATGCACACATTCTAAGCTATTGCAACAATCCGAGAGTAATGTATGATGTGACTATTTCTGAACAAAGTGATATTATCTTCAAATCTCGCAAACACTTATTTTATATGAATCCAATGATGATACCAGTCATACTAATACCGGGGTGTAATTCAAATAGATTCACTTTATATAACACAGAGACATGAGTTAAGGAACTTATTCAGATTCAGAGATTAACTGAGAAGCATAGTCTATCATGTGAAATATATATCAGATTGCTGAAACAAAGGAAATAATCAAACCACACCAATCACCGTATGATACAACAGCGAGTGACCGTCGGAGCTGGGCCCTTGGCTACCAATGGTACACCGCTTGAAGCTACCTCAGATGCAGAAACGAAGTGAACACAAAGTCCTTTATATTGATTGCATTAAAGAAGGTATACAAAATCAAGTCTTCAGCAAAACTTAATGCTCAAAGCTTGTTCTGAATCATGAAATTACAATGATATATCTCTCCCACGCTCAATGGCGTGGTATATTTGTATAACAGAAATGACGGAGATATCTAAATACAAAAGATAAGCTAAAGCAGCGATCCCTCAGGATCAGAGATCCTGAGGGATTCGCTAATCGTTCAGTTCTTCTCATTCCTTTCTTGCGTTCTCCGTCTTGGCGTCCACGTTCTTTTCCCTGGATCATTCGGCTCTAATTTTACTTGATCGCGTCCGCATTCGGTTTCCTAACGAGGGGACAGCAGTTGCTTTCCTTTTGCTTCCTGTTTCTGCTTGATGATCCCCTGTTTCTGCGTCCTTCTGCATAGAAAACATCGATTATTGGTGATTGAGCTTCGTTTGTCCCTTTTCACACAATTTATCAAAATCCTTTTATTCTTTAGACTTATAATGCAGAAAAGGTTAGGAAACTTATTAGAAAACCGCTAGATTACTATTCAAAAAGCATACCTTTCAAGCACTCCACAGCCTACAATACCACTTAATGGGTGAAATTGTCAGACATTTAAATTGTCAATTAATGCCCAATTACTGAAAATGTTGTCACATGAGGGCACGTACCCAACAGCTGGGGCTAACCACCTGCCCACATCGGTCGGCCCCCAACGAATTTAATACTAGTCATATGGAACCTCACGGAACTTGGGACTGGTGCTATAAATCTGTGTTGAGAGATATTAATCCATTCCTCAATGAACTTGGTTATATTGCAAGCCATAAGCCCTAGGGTTGGCCCCCGCTTCGCATCCTAGCAACTACCCCCCATCAATGTCGTGTTCTCGGTTATATGGGGGGTGACGTGATGCAGACCACCTCCCTACAGGTTTCCCCCCATTCCAGGGTTTGTGGTAGGGTTGTGACCACGAATCTAGGGCTAATCCCTAGCCCATTATCTTGCCCCTTGGTTCTCTTGGGCACAGTGACCAAGGCTAAGGCTTAACCCCATCCCTACCCGCAAATGTGTCGAAGCTCAACTTTAAATAAAACCCATGACCTTAGATTATTAATAACAAAATGTGATGGCGATGTGGCATGGCTTGTTACAGTTTGGTGCTTGGTCCTACATTCGATTCTTGTGGGGTTCTTGAACCATCAACAAATTTTTATAATACATTTGGGAGGACACATGGCAATCATCCATCAGCCCACGTGTCTCTCCACCATTGGACCACCTCAACGAACACACAACCAATAGAATTGCACAATTTATGAGTGAATAAGGAAAAGACAGTTGTCAATAAACCATTGACCCATAAAATACATAATCAATTGCCCAGTCACCCACGTTGTTAACATACAAACTGCTGATTGGGCATACCTACAACTCAATTTACAAAAATTTAGTTGTTTGATAAAATGATTAGAACGTGCTATCGAGAGCATACAATATCAATTTTGAGTGAAAAAAGGTGCACTAGATTCAGGCCGAGATCTACGCACCGGTATAGGTTCTGAAGACTTTTAAAGACTCTAAATTTTGAGCACTAAATTGATCCCTTGGATCGCTCCTCACCATTCGAATATTTTGGACCTCCAAGATCTCATTTTCAGTCAACAAATATATGATGGTACATTTCTCTAAACCTCCATGTTTCAACCCATCTAGATTTGTTTTTTTTTGTCGCTTTAAGCTCCTCATGAAGGTAATTCACTTTTGAAGTCTTTGCCTTTCTGTCAAAGATAATATCTTGTTGGAATTTTTCAATATATTCAGAAAATAAAGTTGTCGTTGAAGGAATTTGAACATTCCTTCCTCGATCTTCAATCAAAGAAGACTTATTCAATTTCAAGTTCATTTCACCTTGAACATCGTAGTCATAACGATGCTTAGCATGTATAGCCTTGTTTTTGGCTTGACTCTTCACCCAATGTGATCGACATCGTCATGCACCATCCCTCTTCAAGGCCAAAACATTATGAAATGCACAAGAAGATATTTTAGAACCAATTTCCTCTTTGTCAAATAGCTTTTGCATTTGCTTTTTGACCCCTTCTTTCTCTAACATTGGCATCTTGCTCATACCAATACTCAACAATGATGCATCCTGTTGTAAATGAACTTCATGTTATTTTCCTCTTTTCGGAGGAAACATATTAGACTCATGAAACATCTTATCACATGGATTAGAAACCTAAATGAAATCAAATTTCAAACTTGATTCATATCCTTGAAAGACATCAGATTCATGAGAATATTTGTGTTTAATCATCAACAATGTAAAACTCTGACTAGCATTTACAAACCTCTTCATTTCTCTAACATTCACAAGAGATAAATTCAACTTCTTACTATGTGCTCTAAAATTGTACTCAATCCCATTTTAAACAAGTGATACTTTTTCTCATATAAGTATGGGCTTCCCAAAGCAATCCCACAAATATCAAGTGGTACCATATCAAGTTCTACCTCATCAATAAAATTTCCAGTGATGGAAAATATAAGTATGTATTTCCTAGTCACTTGCAACTTGGCATTGTCACATACCCAACCCAAAGGATAAGGTTTAGGATGAGGAATTGTTTCCAAATTTAGTTTCTTGACAATTTCTTTTGAAATCAGGTTTGCTTGTGAACCACTGTAAAACAAAGTACCTACCTTTTTATGTTTTGTGATGATTCTAATATGGAACAACTCTATTCTTCCTCTTTCATTTTGAATCCTTTCCTTTCAATCCCATGGCTATGATTTTTGTTTCATCTCCAGAATCAGATTTTAGATCTTGTTGTGTAGTTGCAACAATCTTTTATTTCTCCTTATTATTAAACTTTTTTGTTCTCATCTCAGGATGAAGTTTCCAACAGTGGTCTTCATCATGCGCTTCTTTAGAACAATGTTTACATGTGAGATTTTCTCCTTCTTTCTTGAATGAAGCATTATTTTTATCCTTTCCTTTAAACTTCCCTTTTCATTTTTCTTCGGACTTGGATGACTTCTCACTAGTTTCTTGAGAAACATTTTTCCCTCTTGCTTCTAAATGGGTTTCTTGTACAAAAACTTCATCTATTTTTCTTGATTATAGCTTTGCACATTTTTCCCGTTAGCTTGCCAAATTTTTTTCCAATCAATGACAGTTTTTTTCATGTATGCTAATGGATAAAATTGTCTTATTATTGCAACAACAAAATCATTCCACGACAATAAAACCTTACCATATTTCTTCGTGTACTCTTGAGTTTTGGATTCCCACGAAATAAGTGTTGCACCTTTCAATCTAACAGAAGCAAGTTGAATTTTGGTCTCATCATCCTTGATTCTTTGTATCCTGCAATACACTTCAATCTCACAAATCCAATTATCAAATTTATCAGCATCTACCTCTCCATCATATAAAGTAAATTCAAAATTTATATCAAGCGTTAGCAAAGGAGTTTTACAATGTCCTTTTAGAGAATTTGGAGGTGATTTTGAAAGGGTAGAAGAAGTAGAAGATGAGGATGATATGAGCATGAGGATGGAGGTGAAGGTAGTGGTTTGTCACCATTCCCTCCATTCCATTTTAGAGTTTTGTCTCCTTTTCCTCCATCTCCTTTTGTAGCTTTTGAGCTTTCTCCATACAACCTTGAATTCCTATCTTCATAAAGAACCTTTACCATTTCAAACATCTCAAAGAATTTTTATTTTTATTTTTATTTTTCTGAAAGTTCTTTCATCTTGAAGCATCCCTTCATGACCTTCTTCATGTGAGATGACTATTGAAGCTTGAGGTCTGTTTTTCCTCCTTGAAACAATTTGAGATCTTGGCTCCACAAGTTCTCCTTCTCCTCTTTTAAGCTTCAAACTTGTAAGCATTAGAAAAACACTTGCAAAGAAAATCAAACATTCACAATAACTTGATGCTTTGACACTAAAATAATTTTTTTATGAAACTTGAAGGTGATATACAAATTGCAAGTGAAGTTTTATGTATTTTGGGTAGGGCATCAAGTTACAAAACACATAAAGAAGTGTTTTTTAAACTTAGTTAATAGTGAAAACAAAGACAAAATACCATATCAGAAACACATAACAACAAACATGATAAAGGAGTTCACCCCTCCCTTGGGCTATATCTCTTGGTCCAACTTCAAACGCAAGGCCGCTTTCATTAATTTCTCAAGTTTGTGTTTTAATGGATTTACAATGTTCAAAATATAAAAAAAGAAAAATGTTTACAATCGATCCAGAATTGTCAAAAACCGCCATATGGGTTCTTTATGTACCTCATTTGGCCAAAAAATGAGAAAGTTATGCCTCTTACAAGTTTTTCCCCAATTCCATAGCTAAAATTCCTCCAATTCGACCTGAACATGGCTTGAGCACCCCAAACCTAGAACTGACGTACAAACTTGGCATGAAATCTCACTTGACAGGTGAAATTGTCGGAAAGTTAAACTGTCCATTAACCGCCAGATTCTGAAAAAATGTTGTCATATGGGACACATGCCTAGGGAGTGGGGCTAACTTCCCACCCCCATTGGTCGGCCCCCAACGAATTAAATACTGGTGAGATGGAACCCCGTGAAACTTGGGGCTAGTTTTATAAATCCACGCTGAGGGATTTTAATCTAGTCCTTGGCAGAATTGGTCATAGTGTGGGCCATAGGCCCTGAGGCTGACCCTCACCCCGCGTCTTAGGGACTAGCCCCCATCATTGTCGCACTCTTAGTTATATGGCAGGTCATGTGACCTGGGCTGGCTCCCTAGGGGTTGGCCCCCAGTCCACTCCACCAACAGTTCTCCACTCTAGTGTTTGTGTTAGGGTTGTGACCGTGGGGCTAGGGCTAAGCCTTGGCCTATAGTCTCGCCCCTTACTTCTCGAGGTTCAGCTTTAAATAAAACCCATGACGTTAGATTATTAAGAACCAAATGTGATGGCATAGTGGTATGACTTGTTATTGCTTGGTGCTTGGTCTTGCATTTGATTCCTGTGGGGTGCTTCGACCCTCACCAAATTTTGACAATACATTTGGGAGGCCACATGGCAGTCATCCATTGGCCCACGTGGCTCTTCACCATTAGAACACCTCAACGAACCCACAACCAATAGAATTGCACCATTTACGATCTAATAAGAAAACGAAATTCACCAACAAATCATTGGCCCATAAAATAAACAATAAATTACCCAGTCACCTACCTAGTGAGTGTATGGACTGCTGACTAGGCGTACTTGCAACTCAATTGTACAAAAAATCAGTTGTTTTCCAAATCGATCAGAATGTGATATCAGGAGCATACGATATTGGTTTTGAGTGAAATGAGATGTGTTGGATTCAAGTCGCTGAGATATACACACTGGTATAGGTTTTGAGCACTTTTAAACACTTTGAATTTTGAGCACTAAGTTGATCCCTTGGAATAGGTGAAATGACATATAGTCATTGATGCAGTATCCATACCCGTAGGAAAGAGAAAAAGAAAAATCAAAATGCGTGAGGAATTGTTGATTGGAATAGGTAATGATCCAAGTTAAACTACATACCCAAAGAGAAGGAAGATAAATGGATACCTATAACAGAGCCGATTCGTGGGATTCCCTTCTATTTGGGAGGAGGGTCAGAAGATATACAAAAAATAAAATATATCATTCAATGAATATAATCCAGATATTATTAGTTTAGGTCGTGAAAGAAAAAAGAGAATGTAAGCAGCTAATACCAAATAGAAATACCTAATGGTTGGGTGTCAGAGTAATCCACGAGCTTGTTCGACCATATGAAATTTTCTCGAAAAAATAGGAAATAGAGAATCCATGGAAGCACCAATTTCTAATGCACATTCTCTGGAAAGAAACACATACTTCCAATTAAAGGACAAATAAGGGAAAATATTTTGATAATTATATATAATATCAAATTGTGCATTCTTAAGAGCTAATCTATAAGAAAAATGCTAAGGTAACCTTACCTATGAAGTTCGAGCAATATTTGTCAAGGAGAGATGGCTGATATGCATGCTTGCAGTTGGGTTCGAAATCTAAACTCCATGAGGGAAGGCTAAGATTTTAATATGAACTACACTATTGTCTCCTATTGAAAAGCTGACAATGGGTAGGGTATAAATAGGCGAGATTGTAAAGCCATAAAAGCCCAACCATTCAATAATGTGTTGCAGGAGAATGGAATTGATGAATCAACATGACAAAATGGTAAAAAAATGTAGCTACCAAACCTCCCTTGCTACTACTTGACAATGCTCAAAGGATAGATTACCTAGAAAATGTCAAGGGGATAGTCATGAAGGAGGGCTTAGGGTTTGAGGGAGAGGCACGATGGACCATTGGATCACCTCGAACCATCCTCGCCATTCACTAAGCATAGGACTAAACCACCATGTGATATTCACATGATGCCTGATGTGGTGGCAAGCAAAGATTAGCCACACAACCCCCCAGGCATATGACTTCCCATCGCCATTAGGAATTCATGTGCATGCGCCTCAAGTTTTTGTGTGTCGGAAATAAAACCATAGGGATGAGACATAATGGAATATTAAAGCTTACCACTCCCCAAGCTTATGTATTAAACTAGAGTAAAACCTTTTTAGTGCAAGAAGGACTGCTAATACAATTAATATTTAAGGTAGACCCTTGTATCATGATGTGCCCTCACATATCATTATTGTCCAATAAAGGTTATACCAAGTATATAAGCCAAGAGAGAAAATCATGAAGTAAAGTAATGATATTCATAAGAAAAGGGTGTATTAAGAGTTTAAAGTTTTAAAATATTGCACCTTAATATTATGTCTATCTAACATGATATATATATAATGAATCAATTCCTAATTTATGCTTTACAACAAGATCTTGGCATTATAACTAGATATTCATGCTAGTGGTAATACCGTAGGTCATACATAAATTTCTGAGGGAAGTATGTAGGTGCACATCATAGGTTCAAGTAAATGGTAAAATGAAGATTATTGTTCTTTTATTTCCCTCACTAAGATCGAGTGTGAAGTGGTTAACACTGAAACCGAGTAAGTAATAATACGACGATACTTCATGTTTTAATAAAGAAAAAAAAATTATTATTATTTTTTGTCAGTATTAAAGGGGAATGTGACATCATAGAAGAACAAATAAAACACTGAACCTTAGGTGTAGACCCACAAAAGAGAGTGTATGACAACAATTCCTCTGCAAGAGACTCTTCGCTCTTGAGCATTGAACAAGAAAGGCGCCACCATTGACTAAGACAATTCAACACTGAAGGGAACACAGACCATCACCCATTTCCCACCCTCAATAATTACCTTACCACACAAATAAACCCACATAGTCCAACGCTCACAAATACTTCCAGCTATACCCAACCACACCTTCCTTATATCATAGAAGAAGCTGACATAAACCCCTACACCAAACTACGCTAGCAATACCGAAATTTTCTTTATAACACAAAAGAAAAACAACCCACGGAGACTAAGAATCTACACCCTTGAGACCAAAGGTTCCAGAGCGATTGAACAAGAAACCCAAGTAAAACAAGGTGAGACCAGGAAGACCACATAAAGCATATGGAGTGAAAACACCATTAGGACCTTTGAATTGATGATATCCACTAGCTAGCAAGTTAACGCTTTGGTATTGACCAAAACAACCCCTCTATAGAAGGAATGAGCACCTTTAAATTCCTTACGCCCAAGATCAAGCCTCCACTACCCACAACACTAAAACCTCTACAGAGACTGCCTACATGAATCATTTACTCCAGGAGACCGGGGACCTCACTTTGACTCTTACCCTTCCTCCACAAATGAATTCGACACCCATCAACACTAATACATAAACCCTCTCCCAAATATAGGACTACATGCTCATGCATGTGGGACTCCTGGTGCATCCTTCCATCGTAAATGTGAAATTATGAGCTTGATGGTTGTGAGCATCTTGCCCTAGGACCCGTTCCATTTATCATTACACCCGATCAGGATAAATTATATATACATGTTATTACTTAAGTATGCATATAAAAATTTGAATTTTGTTAAAAAGAATAAAATTATCTTGTAATTATTGAATATAAATTAAATTTTATATAAAAAAAGAATTTGAACCCTCTATATTGTAAAAATTATAAAAGCAAATTTCATAAAAGCAAATTTTAATTTATTTTAAGCTTTGCATTAAATAATATTAAAAAATGAAAAACATGATTTTACACGTAAATTTGGAAATAAAATTTATTTATGTAAAAAAAATATTTATTAAAAGTTCAACCAATTCCCTATTCAAGCCATATGGTTCCACTATTTATATAATATTTACTTGGAAACATAATTCCTACTTGTCTTAGTTGTGATGCTTTGTAACCATAAAATTCTCTTCCTAGTGTTTAGGAGTTTGTTGAGGTCTAGTTGGTTGAGAGATTCTCTCCAACTAGTTAGCCTCCTAGATTGGTGTGTGGTTGAGATATTCATTGAACTATTTCTAAGATTAGTTATCACGAGACATAACTTATTGTATTTATATTGTATTATTATTCTGATGTGAATATAATTTTTATTGGCTTATGCAAATTTATGTTGGTATCAAAGCCCGTATGGGCCTAGGATTGGCCCCTTATGGGAGGGCTGAGGGAAATAGTGTTAAATTTTAATGGAGAAATTTATTCTTGGAGAGAGTCAGTTCACTAGTTATGTGTGAGACTTAGATTAGGAATTTGTTCCTATTTTCTAGGTGGTTGTTCTAACCTCCCTATTTGCTTGTAAACTATTTATCCATGGTGATTAATGATGAATGTGTAGAGTGTTATGCCAGAGGAAGTCTCGAGGTGAAGCCCTCACCTAAGAGCTGCTCAGTTTGTTGAATATATCATGTATCTTCCAGTTCTTAACATGGTATAAGAGCTTCAGGGTTGAGTGAGGTAAAACCAGAGTGCTTTGGTGATTGGGTGAGTGCCTGGGGCAAGATTGTGGCCCTGAGTGGTGCAAAGAAGGTCTGGTGAGGAGGTGGAGCACGGGGATTTTTTTTCTCTGAAGTTTAATCTCATTAGTGCTCATTTTTTCTCAGAAAATGAACTTTTAGGTGCTGACAATTGCCCTTCCTAGAGAGAAAGTCGCATTGTTCGACCTTCTCTTAGAGAGATTTGTTTCAGCGCAAGCCATCAGCGTGAACTTGGATGTAGAAGTCGTGTTGCTCTGTTGACAAGCCCATTGAACGTCGAGCTTGTGGTGTGAAGTATGCCATATTATGGATCTATGGGTAGTTACCATCAAAGATCTTGATGTCTTGGCACAACGAGGTGAGGTGGTCTTGATCGAGGTGTTGTGCCATCTGCTCGAGAGCAGTCAGAGTTGTTGTTTGAATGAATCTGCAGTAGTGGGAGAGAGATTTTCGAGTGTGCTGCATGGGGGTCAAATCTGTTGGTTGCTAATGCTAAGTGCAAAGAGTGCAGTAAACAAAAATGAGACTATCTAAGTAGCAATTACGACTTGTTTCATAAAATCGTACTTATATCCAAAGTAACTGCGTGGAGGTTTCCTACGTGGAGGTTACCGCTGGAGCGAGGGTGCCTACTCACAGTGGTCATTGAGATATGAAAAACTGGTGGATCATTGTGGATTTATGACCAACAGCTGTAGCAGCGGTGGATTGCTAGTGTCAATCGATGAGCGTGGAGGTTGCATAGTGACTTGCGCCCATTTGTGGCATTAAAATTGTTGCGCTACTCCCATCAAATCATTGCATGATATGGAGACTTTGAGGCATGAAAATGCATGGGTGAAATTATGGCAGTAGTCTATAACGCGACTTTTTGAAAGTCTTTCCGGCGAATTTTTCCGGCCAAAATCCGGCAGCAATTCATTGGAATCCCAAGTTTGATAGCTAGTTTCTGCACAATCAATGACTGCCAGGGGTTTTCCAAGGCGTTGAATCCAAATATGCAGTTAAAAAACCATTTTAACTGCTAAAAATCAAGATTTAACCTCATTTCTTCCTCCAGATTCCGTCACCGGAATCTCCAAAAAGTTGCATTATAGACAACTCCGAAATTATGTTGTTCGAGTAGAATTCAGATGGATAAAGCATGTCTAGAACGCTGAGCGGTGACCGATCCACAAATCCAGTAACATAGAGGCACATCAGAACTCGTGGTGTGCATGTCGGGTAGGAGGCGAGCGAATACACCCAATGGAGCTCACTATAACGGAGGTCGGACATGGTGGCAACTCAATTTACAAAGAAGGCGTCGGAGGTCAAGTGGTGGCCAAAAGTCAAAAGGCCTAAATTTCGAAGGGCGAGAGCAAGGTGTATTGAAACCCTTGGCTTCTTTTTTGGGGGGGGGGGGTTATAACATTTTTTTTTAAATTTTTGGCAAATGTGATAGAGATTTTTTATACATGCCAAAAAATGAGTCACATCTAAAAAAAACGAGGGTTTTTATTAAAAAACAAAAGGGGGGATTTTGTTCTTTTTTCATCCAGTTAAAGGAGTTGTTTTTTTATTAGTAGAGCACACATTGTTTTGAGATTGCTCCTTAGATCTTGAGATAGATCCGTGTTTTAATTCCTGGAGGTCAATTTTTTTACTTTTTAAAGGAGATGTGTCAAGATGAATAACCAGATGGTAGAGGCATATCTGAACGGGAGCAATAAGCTTGACTGATCCAATTACTCTAATTGGAAATTTAAGTCACAAACCGTGTTAGAGGGGAAAAACACATGGACGATTGCAAATGGTGATGAGTTGAAGTCAACCCTAGCTACAGGCAGAAAAATAACAACAATCTAGGACTAGGAAAAGAGGGAGAACAAAGCAAAAGTGTTGTTAAAATTTTTAGTGAAAGATTGCATTATCCCTCACATCCATGAATGTAAATCAACAAATGACATCTGGAAATCCTTAAGGACCTGTATGAGATCAAAAACACAAATCACCTGTTGTTTTTGAAAAGAAAGATTCTCTCCACTAAAATGGAGGAGAATGAATCAGTGGCTCCATTCGTCTCTCGAATCAAGGAGCTCAGAGATAAGTTGGGTGACATAGGAGAGACAGTGTCAAACACTGATCTTGTCACAATTACCATGAATGGTATGACTGATGACTATAAGATGTTTATCACAGGTTTGAATGCGAGAGAGAAAGACCCCATTTTTGAAGATTTGATAGGAATCCTGATGCAAGAGGAAGGGAGGCGGACGACTCTAAACCCCCAGAGTTCATATCTTTTTCTAATGGCGAAAAAGAAGCCCCTCATAGGGAAGGAAAATACAGGACAGAAAGGCAGAAGTACACCGCAAAGAAAACCACCTCAAGGTATGTCCTCAAATAGAAGTGATTCAAGGCCGAAATGTTTTTATTGTGGTAAAGCTAGTCACATAGCTAAAAACTACCAGAAAAAGAAGTTTGATGAAGGTTGCCATAAACATAAGAAGCGTGCAAGACACTTTTCTTATGAGGACTAGAATCAAAATCTCAAATTTCTTGTGTCTGATTCTACATCCTCTGTTGAGGATGTTGAAGAAGAAACATGGTTTGTGGACTCAAGAGCTTCCACTCACATGACAGGTAATAGACATTGGTTTGAGAATTTTAAAGAAACCAGTAGTGGAGCAAATATCTACCTCCGTGATGACAGAGGATACCATATCAAAGGGTATGGTAATGTTCTGTCATTTTGCCTTATGGAAATATTAGACATATTCAAAATGTAATGTATGTACATGAAATAAAAAAGAAGTTGATCTCTGTTTGTATGATAGAAGATCAGAACCTTAAGGTAGAGTTTTTTAAGTCTTATTGTGTTATTAAAGATCTACTGGATCATATGAAGCTTTTGCTCATGTTCCAAAAGAGGATAGGGAGAAACTAGGTTCAAACACCACTAACAACATTTTGTTGGGTATTGCACTACGTTTAAAGCTTATAAATTGTTTAATCCCTCTACCCATAAAGTGTTTCCAAGTAGAGATGTAGTATTCCATGAGTAGGTTGATGATGGGAATCATGATAGAGGCAATGAAGAATCGCACATGCCTTTGTTGTTGGAAGATGGAAGTGATGAAAGGGACAACCATGAGTAGCAGTAACAGTAGTAGCAGCAGCAACAACAACAACAACAAAAGGAAGATGTGGATGGTACAAATGCATGTAGCACGCCAACCAAGGGATGTTCATAATAGATTTGAAGCCATTCCACCACTCAGGAGATCAAGTAGGCGAATTCAATTGCTAGCAAGATATAGCAATCATGTTCTTCTAACTAGTTTGTTAAATGTTATTGAACCCTCTAATTATAAAGAATAAAGTGAATACAGTGAATGGAGGCAAGCCATCGAAGAGGAATATGAGTCAATACTTGAAAACAAAACCTGGGATCTGGTTCAACTACCTAAAGGAAAACAAACCACCGTTTGTAAATGGTTATACAAGCCTAAATTTAGAGAAGATGGGAGCATAAGCAAATATAAAGCTAGGTTGGTTGCAAAGGGGTACTTGTAGAAAGAAGGCATAGACTATGAGGAAACCTTCACACCTATAACTAAATTAAACAAACTTAGAATGTTAATTTCTTTAGGTACCAAACATCATTGGATGATACAATAGCTAGATGAGAAATCCACATTCTTAAATGGTGAATTCAAAGAAGTGTATTTAATGCAACCTAAAGGGTTTTTTAAACAGGGGGAGGAACAATTAGTCTGTATATTGAAGAAAGCATTGTATGGAATAAAACTAGCACCCAGGTTGTGGTATGATAAAATTGATACATTTTTAGTACAACATTATCATAAAAGAAGCAAGAATGACCCTAATTTGTATACCATATTTAATGAAAAGGGGAAAATTGTTTTGATATTTTTATATGTAGATGATCTTATTATTACAGGAAGTGTTGATAGACTCATTAAAGAAATAAAAAATCAGATTTCACATGTTTTTGAGATGAAATACCTTGGAGAGTTACACTATTATTTGGATCTTGAAGTTTGGAGGGATTTTGGCCATAATTTTCTATCTTAGGGAAAGTATGTCAGGAGTCTATTGAAAAATTTTAGAATGGATCAGTGCAAGGCAGCATCAGTGCCTTTACAGTAGAATACAAAACTTCAGAATATGATGGTTCAAAGGAGTTCGATGAAAAATTGTATAGACAACGGGTTGGGAGTCTAATTTACTTGACTACAACTAGGTCGGATTTGGCTTTTGCAATCAGTGTATTGAGCCAATTCATGTGAAATCCTCTTGAGAATCATTGGTTTGCAGCGAAAGGCGGCTTAAGGTATCTTCCAGGAACCTTAGTCTTTGGTATTAAATATATTTATTCATTTGATGTTAGATTGACAAGTTTCTTATACTCAGATTGGGCTAGAAATCTAGATGACCGATGATCCATAACAGGGTATGAATTCAGCATTGGGTCTGGGGTCATTGCATGGAGCAGCAAGAAGCATAACATTATATCCTTGTCTTTAGCAAAAGTAGAGTATCAAGAAATGTGCATAGCAACATGTGAGGCAGTTTGGTTGAGGAGACTTCTCCAAGGTGTCAGAGAAGAATAAAAAAATGCAATTGTTATTAGACGTGATAACTAGAGCTCAATCAAACTTGCAAATAATCTAGTGTTTCATAAAAACACAAAGCATACTGATACACATTTTCACTTTGTTAGGAAGAAGGTTCAGTCAAAGTAAATCCATATTGAATATTGTAATACTTGTGACAATGCTGCAGATATTTTTACTAAGCTTCTTACAAGAATTAAATTTTAGTTATTTAGCTACTAAGGCTCTTACAAGAATTAAATTTGAGTTATTTAGCGACTAAGCCTCTTACAAGAATTAAATTTTGGTTACTTAGCGAGATGTTAGGAGTGCTACTGAACCCTTTCTCCATTGGGGGGGTGTTAAAGTTAATGAAGAAATGTATTCTTGGAGAGAGTCAGTTCATTAGTCAATTCATTAGTTACGTGTGAGACTTAGATTAAAAATTTGTTCCTATTTTCTAGGTGGTTGTTCTAACCTCCCTATTTGCTTGTAAACTATTTATTCATAGTGATTAATGATGAATGTGTAGAGAATTCTATAGGTGAAGCCCTCACATGAGCAAGTTTGTTGAATATATCACGTGTCTTCCAATTTTTAACCAATAAAGAGTATATCTCTTTGTTGAGAGTGTATCATTGTTGTGTTTGTAGCAGGGTCTCTGTCCATCAATTACATAATGAAGTGAAATGTTTTTGGCGATTGTGTGAAGCTTTGTCTGTCAGTTACATAATTGAGAAATGTTTCGTGTGAGTCCGAGCTCTGCAAAGAGTTAAGACTAGTGCTAAAGAGCCTCTGTGTGGATAATCATTGTCCATTTTTGTGCATTTGTTGCTACGCATGGGAGAAGTGCACCCATATTGCTACGTGTGGGGAAGTCTCCAGTGCTCAATCCTTTTTTTGTGTATTTGTTAGAAGTTTTCAAATTATATTATATGAAACCAACATTATCCCTTAATAGGCATAGTGTTTATGGACTAGTTCTCTCCACGTTTAACCTCGAGCAATGTTTTTTTTAACACAAACTACGTACTGGAGGGACTAATAATTGTGTTCAAATAAAGTGTTGATTAGTGATTTCCTAATGTCTTCTGGAGCATATAACTTCATACAAATTTCATGCAATTAACCACGTTTTTTCATCTGAAGTAGGAAGGAGACTGCATTGGAATGTGTTGTGATAATAAGTGTGTTCAAATAAAGTGTTGATCAACGATTCTTGTGGTCTTTTGGAGCATATACGCTAACTATTATTTCATGCGATTGCCCACATTTTTGCATCTAAAGTACGAAGAGCACTGTGTTGGAATGTGTGGCTGACCTACGAGGAACTGCAACCTTATATTTTATTAACAAAGTTTGGACCAGTGTGTGGAGGAAGCACGGATTACCATAACAATGTGTGGAGAAAGTACAATTTGTTTGTTGATTTGAACAAAGAACAGTGTCATAGGTCGTGGGAAGGATCTTCCTTGTGAAGCTTGGTGAATTAAAGTCAATGTCATGAATGGTCATGGAAGTACTTGACGATGCTAGTCCCTACCAACGGTGATTAGATTATGGAAATCTTCGATCATGGTAGAATGAAAAGAAATTCTTATGAATTTACTTGGAGTTTGGGAGGATCAACACAGTGAGCCTGATCAACACATTGAGCCTGTCAACTCAATGTAGAAATGCCATTGGTTAGAATTGGTTATAATTGTATGTTTAGAAAATCCGAAGAAAAACAAGTTAACAATGATATTTATAAGTGTTTTGGAATTAGAAGCATTTACATTGATCTTAGATAGGTAAATGGACTATTTTTTTTTTAATATCTACTCTAACAAATCACAAGTGAATCTAAGATAACAATTAGACTAGAAACCGAAAGAGGAGATAAAAGACACTTCATGGTAAATAATAAAGCTGGAATGCATGAGATATTGGTCGGTGCAACAAAAACAATGAAAATTAGGAGATTATGGACAACAAAACGAAAATTTTTGTGAGTTTGTGGAATAGGCTAACGATCATGGTATGTCACATGCATGTATTAGTAAAAATTCTGTGATGTTTTGTAGTGGTATTTGAAAAAATTGTAATACTATGTATCTAAGTGAGTGGTGATGTAGGTGTATCCCTGTAAAGTTTGTGGTTATCTTAAAAGCACTTTGTAAGTGCAGGTTTGTGGTGAGCCAAAAACCACTTTGTAGTGTAGGTTTTTGGTAAGCCATACACCACAAGTGTAAGAGGGAAGTGGACAATGATTCTTGTAACATGGTTGAGGGTCAACTCACTAAACCTTGAGTATGGTTTGGGGTAAGCAGATAAAACCAAGTCCACAGTTATAGGTAATCCTACAAAACCTAGGGTGATAATCCTAGAGGGACTTACCAGTAAATGTAATCCATGGTTATGGTTATGGGTAATCCAACAAACCATGGGTATGCGTAATCTAAAAAATATAGGGTGACAATCCTGGTGGACTTACCAATACATGTAGTCCATGGTTATGGGTAATCCGACACCTAGGGTGATAATCCTAGGGGGACTTACCAATACATGTAGTTCATGGTTATGGGTAATCCAACAAACCATGGTTATGGGTATTCCAAAAAATGTAGGGTGATAATCCTGGGGGACTTACAAGTACATGTAGTCCATGGTTATGGGTAATCCGAAAAACCATGGTTATGGGTAATCCGGCAAACCATGGTTATGGGTAGTCTAAAAAACCTAGGGTGATAATCTTGGGGGACTTACCAGTACATGTATGTAGATATAATGGTTTACTGGAACATTTACAAAAAGAACATCCTAGTAAATTGACAGTTGCAATGGTCGGTACCCATGCATTTCAGCAGATGGTTGTTTTTTTTCTTGATATGGACTTCGACATAATCTATTTTATCATGTTTGTAAACACCAAGACCACAACTAGAGTTTTCTTATATGATCGAGACAAGTAGTCATTAAAGGGGGGACATAGAAAACATAATTCCTACTTGTCTTAGTTGTGATGCTTTCTATGTATAAGAGTTTGTTCTTAGTGTTTGTTGAGATTTAATTAGTTGAAAGATCCTCTCAAACTAATTGGCCTTCTAAATTAGTGTGTCATTGAAATATGCACTCAACCCAAAAATTGTATGTTCATAATAAATTAGCTATCTCGAGATTATCTACGTTCAAAATAGATGGCTTGTTATAATTTTCATCCCAGGGCCATTCATGAAAAATTCAAATTTGATAATGCACATGACAGGGCATATACTAATTTGATGAAAAAACCAAAATATGGATATGAATGAAAAAGGAAACACTTATGCACATATTTTTGATTATATGTACTTGTCTATTTGTTATTAATGTTCTATTTTTTGTTTACTGGGGAGAATTTATCCCTTAATTTCGTCCAAAACAATAACAATGATATTATGACAAGCCATGGCATCTCAACGGATTCACTATATTCTCCTGGAAATCAGGATATTTTATTATAAAAGTACGGATTCACTATATTCTCCTGGAAATCAGGATATTTTATTATAAAAGTAGCTAAATGGTGTTATTCAGAAAACAGATTACAAGATAAACTTATACCAAATATGGCTGTGTACTCTAAGTAGCTCATCAACGTCTGCAACTAAATGAGTAATATATCCATATTTTCCATTATGTATCCTTAATAATCTCTCCCTATATCCCTAATAACCTGCAAACAAACATACACATAATAAGTTCAAGATCATCTGAAAGACTGCAGTGAAGTTGATCTACACACATCGTAAATGCTATAGTTATAATGCCAACGACAATCAACAATAGCAGAAGTAAACTATAAAAATTCTCCATTAATGAGGAGGATTTAGGTTTGTAATCGGTAATTCTTACTGACATACAACTTTTTCCAGATTGGCATGAAACCAATACATTGTATAAGAAATTTTAAAGATAGCGCAAACGATAATTATAAAGAATAATAGCGTACCTTATGAGTCGACAATGGTCCTCCGCATTTACTTTGTAGAATCTAATATGGCGGTGGCGAAGGAGACCTGTAGGAGTAGTGGTGTGTAGGTGGTGAGGGGTAGACGAGTGGTTTGCGATGGGGAGGGGTTAAAGTGGGTACTGGTTTGGGTGGAGCAGGACTTACGACATGGATTGGGGGAGGAGGAGATTTGTATCCGTATGGTCTTTCTGGAGTAGCTTTTGGTGGCTTGGTCACTGGAGAAGGTTTATGGTCTTTGTGGTGTTCGTGGTGGGGAGGAGTTGGCCATGATTTTGGTGTTGAAGGAGGGGGAGGGGCTTCTCAACTAGTGGAGGCTTGGCATATGGAGAAGGAGTTGGTTTTGGCACAGAAATCTTCACCTTCGGAGGAGGTGGAGATTTGTACTTGTATGGAGGAGAAACTAGCATCGCCTTAGGAGGAGGTTTGTTGTGCACGGGCGGTGGTTTCTCCACTACTAGTGGCTTGGGGATGGGTGTAGATGTAGGGGGTCACTTATAATGGACTGGAGATGGAACATGTGATGGAGAGGAGGTGATTTATAAAGGAAAGGCTTGTGAGGTCGGGAATTACAATATGAGGCAGCGGAGGGATTCACAGAATAAATGCAGCTAACAAGTAGAACCAACAATAACTTACTAATGAAAGACATCACTGCAAGGAGAGCCATCTTCTACGTGGCAGTAGAGAGCTCCAAAAGCCGATCTGGGTCGTATATTATTATAGTTGATCAGTATTTATAGCATTTTTCCGATGCAGCGTGGTGGTGGAAATTCTTTTAGAGAGGCTTTGATGGTCAATTAGGTACATGCTTTCTTCTTTTAAAAATATTTCAAAGTTCAGCTTTTGCTAGGAATTTAGTTGTTGCACGTAATAGTGACGCGAGTTTCGTTTGCATCTAAGTCCCGTAGTGTTTTTTTAAGAGTCCAACTATCCTAAAATTCCACACGAAGACATAAAAAATATAATTCGCCGCGTATGATTTTTAATTTTGACAATGAAATAATGAAATCGCTAGATGTGATTAGCCAATACTTTTACTTGCAGCAAAGTGAAATGCCATTTGCTCACTAGACATTCTTGGATTACTTTTTATGAATAAAATTTTAAAGGATATTTTGGATTGCTGTTTGGTAAGATCAAAGGAAAAAATTTAATTTATTATTTGTTTTTTGAGAAGAGTTTTTGGATTACATAATAATATATTTGTTGACACATTTGGAGCCAATAAGTGTGTTAAAGAATGTTAGACACACACATGGAAGCAACATAATCTGAAGGATAAAAAATGAGAATGCAATTTTATTAACCTCTGATATACATTTATAGTACATGTTGTGACCGTTGGGTTCCACATCCCAATGTCTCTTGGACTCCTTTTGTCTATTCGGCTTCCACACTAACACATTGAGGATTAGGTGTCCAACATTTCCCCCTTAATCTGAAGGGCTATGTATAAGTCCAAGAAGAGAGCTGTAATAAAAAATGTGAAAAAATGCATGGTACCACTAGGCTGAATGTGCTCTCTGAAATTTTGGTATAAAGGGTGGTGGTTTAAGGATGACCACCAACACTAGAATGCTTAGTGGAGTTCCCAGAACTCTTCCAAAACTGGCAAGAAGCTGAAGTCTTCTGCTAGAGGAAATGCTCCTATTGTTTTGAAAAGGGAAACCTTCAACCATGAAAGCGAGGTCTCACCCCACATAAAACGGAGAAATTCAACCTGAAAAAGGGAAGTCTTAACGTGTGATGGTTTAAGGATGACCAACAACTCTGGAATGCTTAATGCAATTCCTAGAACTCTTCCAAATCTAGCAAGACGATGAAGTCTTCTGCTAGAGGAAGTGTCCCCAATTTTTCTCTTGGAATTCTTCCGAAACTGGCAAGAAGCTGAAGTCTTCTGCTAGAGGAAGTGTCCCATATTACCAACTGAAAGCATGCTCAAGGGCATCTTCGTTTCTAGCTACAAATCTGAAACTGGTGTGGCAGGTTGTGGCTCAGGCTCATTTGATGTGGCTTTGAAGCTTGTAGATTGTTGGAGTTAATGCTTACATTCCATATTTAAGGAGTTGGTTTGTGATGGTTGAGAAATTCTCTCAACCACTCTCTCTAAATTAGGAATAAGTTGGATCTCAAAAACTCTATTTAATAGAGTGATCTGAATGTAATCAGTGTGTGAGTGTGTTTACACATGCACCAATTGTGCATAATATAATTGTGTTTCTGTGATTGTGTAAATGCAGCTATTTTTATCATGGTATCGGAGCTTAGGATCAGAGGCCTGTTGTGTTGTGTTGTGATAAAATTCCTAGAACTGAGATAAGCTTGCGTTCAAGAGCTGTTTTTATCAAATTTTCGATCTCAAGTGCATGGAAACCATCGAAGCTCACAAAGATGCGGTGAACGCCATTGTTGTCGGCCCCGACGGATGTCTCCTCAGTGGCTCAGATGACTACACCATCAAAATTTGTAGAAAAAATATCGGACGGTCCCAGCATTTGCTGCTGGCCACCCTAAGAGACGAGAACTGGCCCGTCGAAGCTCTTGCTTTGAACTCCAATGGATCCGCTTTGTACACGGGAACTTCAAACGTAGAATAATTTGCTGGCAGAAACGTCGATACTCCTCCACCCAAATGCACCACACCTGCATCCTTAAGGGACATTTGCACGCAGTTCTATGTCTGGCAACAGTGACGGATTCTGATCTATTATTCAATGGTTCGGCCGATGGAACCATTATTATCTGGAACAGGGGATTGGACTCCGACGTACATACTTGTTGGGCAACTATTCGACATATGGAGGCCCTGTGCAATGCATTGCTGCCACTTTTGAAGAAAAACATGGGTATCTGGCTTTTAGTGGAAGCCTTGATGGAACAGTGAAAATGTGGTGTATTATTATGAAACACAGCCTTGTGAAACCAGACCATGGATACGAGAAGTTATTTTGGACTTTCCAGCCGGAACTGAAGAGACAACGATAAATACGTTTGTGACTATATTAGTTTAATTTACATTATTATAAAATGTTTGAAGAAATCAGTAAGGCTCAATATGGATGGTTGTCCAGATAGTATGGCAGTTGCGGATCTAGGGAAGGATCCCTCATTAGTGGTAGACGTGGAAGTGGTTTCCTAATCAGGTTATGCGACAGATTGGGATGTTGTCCAGTAATTGACTTCGGGAGGTCCTTGATTCGGGAGTTGAGAAAGGGAACTTGGGAATCCAACTTTCCAACTACACCTTTCCGAGGGTTATGAGGCAACTTGATGGAGCATCTACTGATAAGCTTGATTATTTTGTTATTTTCATGTAATGTAATCATTAAGGAGGGATGTTGGAGTTAATGCTTACATTCCATATTTAAGGAGTTGGTTTGTGATGGTTGAGAAATTCTCTCAACCACTCTCTCTAAATTAGGAATAAGTTGGATCTCAAAAAATCTATTTAATAGAGTGATTTGAATGTAATTAGTGTGTGAGTGTGTTTACACATGCACCAATTGTGCATAATATAATTGTGTTTCTGTGATTGTGTGAATGTAGCTGTTTTTATCATAGATGACCATCATTTCCCCCCCTATCATATACAAGGTGAGATGATGGAGAAAACTCAACTGCAAGACTGTTCAATACTCTAGAACAAGTTCTGACATGTGACTGGAATATCTTCTTGGCTGTTGATGCCCATTACCAAGAAGCGACCCATCCAAGATGAATCTTTGTTCTTGCAGGAGGTTTGGTTCTGAAGCATTTGTTTGAAGAATGATTGGTTTTATGATAGTTCTTACATGGGTGAAGATCAAAAAAATGATATTTCATATGGCCAACTTGGTCAGAGTGTTGGCATTTCATAATCTATTGTTGTTGTTGTTGCTGTGGAAGAGGGGTAGAATCTGGAACAGCTAAAGTTGAACTGTCATGAAGAACAGGTGAAGATGAACTGTCCTCAAGAAATCCAACACTTTCAAATTGGATTGGTTTGGAGTAGTTTGGAATATGAAAGGACAAGTCCTTGTCATATCCAGGACTAGTTTTGTGTTTTTTGTGGACAAGCTCTTCCCAAGGTCTGATGATGGGCTTGGGAAGTGCAAGCTGAACTTCTGCATCCGCATCTAACCTTGTTGGTTTATGGGAGTCTGTTTCAGTCTTCTGAACAGAAATGGGTTCAGAATGACTTCTTTGTTTTAATTCTTCTTGCTGTAGCTGAGATTCGAGCTGCAAAAAATCAATTTTATCTTGTGCATTTTGTAGATAGACTTGAATGTCTGTGAAAGAAAATTTGTTGATTTTTAATGTATCATGAGTAGTAGACAATATCAAACTTTTTAAGAACTCTAATACTTCATTGATTCTAGCCATTTTTTTTCTTTAATGTCAGAATTACACCCTAAAAAACTGATCACAACTATTACTTCAATACAGAAAAGTAATACCCACTCACAATACACAGCAATATCCTGTGCAGCAAATGATCAATGTGAAACAAACAAGCACCAATTACAATCCATATAGAAATAAGAGTTTACTCACGACTAGCACTATGTTCTAAAAATACAACCAATTAAACTTTTCTCCACAAAAGATTACTTTTATTTGTTAAAACAATCATTGCCTTTATACAACCCACCAAACTCTTATGCAACAGTCGAATCAAGGAATCAATGCATGTATATGTAGACAAAAACTATAATGAGTTTTAAATACATTGCCACACTGGGGTAGCAACAACTACAAACTTGCTTGGATCCTTCAAATACTCCTTCACTTCCACAGCTAGTGGAAAAGAATAGTCAAGTTCAATAGCGGCTGCTAATATATTCTTGTAACCATTGATGATAGCATGTGGAATAGCTGTAATTGTGGGATTACAGATCGCCAGAGAAAGGGTTGTACATAATCTCATAAACTGCAAATTGCTTGTTGTGGTGTGCCAAAGATAAACAACATATATATGTGAAAACAACAGTTATGAAAACAACATATATATAACAGTTATCAAAACAATGCATAAATTTATGCCTTTCACCTTGACATCTTTTGGGGTCGAAAATAGACACAATCACCGACTATGAAAGGCTGTATGGATTCATGAAGCAATTTGACAGCTTCTGTGGGATCTTCCTCTCCCGTAGACTTTATACAAATCTTCAATAATGGCTTCTGAGAAATGCAGGAGCCCGTGCAATCTTTTTATTATAAAATCGACTCGTATGATTACTTCCACGATAAATATCGATGCTGATGTCGTTGTTGTATCGCAATATCTTGATTCTATGTTACAAGGCTTCGAGGCTATAGTGCCTTCAACATACAAACTCCAACGCTTCAATGGATGATGAGCATTTAAATTCAAGCATTCTAGTCAACATGACCATGCAACACCACGAGACTTGGTATCATGGATATGCTTTGTGGAGGCACCATTACACTCCACCACAGTTATGCTGCACCACGGTTACGCTAGAGGCACCATGGTTTATCAATCCACCAAACAAGATACCATTCAAAAGTTTCTTGCAACACATGGTTGAATATAGTCAAAGCCAACGTTTACACCATTCGAAGGCCATAACCATCTATACGCAACATTGTTCACATTCTTCGAGGATTGTTCAACACATGGTTTTCTCACTCAAATCGATTCAACATTTCACCGAGCATTACAAAACTCATGCAACACGTAGAGAATTTGAGAGAATTGACAGATTCTAGCACTTCCACAATACAATCTTGAGTGTAAATACAGTGACTGGGGCAGCGTATGATACCAGCGTACACAACCTTCACAAAAGGAATTAACGCAGAGGAACTTACTAGCGCATAAAATTTACAACCAGCTACACTTGAACATGGCCATCGCATATGGACTTCAACACCCAAAGCCAACACTCAAATTGACGATATCACCACTGCATTATTTTCTTTCAAAGTTGCTTCTTTCAATGCATATGTACATAGAACATGTGAATAGAGAATATTGCAGAGAATTATGAGTTACATATCAGAAAGACTAATTTTGGAAACTTGACTCTGTTTTTCAAATTTACGCATCATACAATAGCATATAAACAACCATTCATATGCACAACAGACTCTAGCTCACAGTATTCATGGCATGGCATTCAGATTTGACACTCAAATTCGAAGAGAGGGATTCTACACCAGAAGTTATACAATCGTTATTACCAGTAGATTGTTGTAACAATTAGACTTCAATGTTGGGTATGCACCAAATTTATACCACAACACTTTTGTAACAACCTTATAAACACTTCAATGTCAGCATTCAAGAAACTAGACTGCTCTGATAACGTATACATTGACTTATAACAGACAACGTAAATGCAAGAACATAGTTATGGGTCCACCAATATTCATCCACGCTATCACCAATGTGCAATAAGACTCATTGTGTGTATGCCAAAAATTTTTGCAACAAAGAATATGGAGAGGTAAGCCTCCAACTAGATTCACGATCTCATGCTTCAATGCACAAAGAGGAACTAATAAACTCCCTTCAATGCATATGAACCAGCACGCTTCCACGCACAATGCGGCATACACCTATGGATAATTTCAATGCTTCAACAACATTCGGCTCTCATAATAACGTTCACAGCGTTCTGTGTAAATGCATCAAAGGCATCATACGAACATCGCACCACATCGATAACTTTTAGAGGAGCTCAAATCAATGCAACAAGGTATCCCACAAAACAATGTTTGCATAAGAATTCAATGCATTTCACACCGTATATTTTCATATGTCTGGACTGTGGCCATTGAATCACAACGGAACCCTTACCCCAACAGAACAGATTGGACACTGATGCAGTGAGACAACGTTTGCAGTGGAGTATAGGATACCAAATGTTTGTAGTGGAGACAAAGTTTTCAGTGGAGTATAGGAGAATATAAAACATCTATGACACTTGGAAGAGCCATATTCCAAATGTTTGCACTACAGATCATATTTTGGTTGCATTTTAAAATTCTATACTTTGATACCCATATATGGTCAGAGATTCCAAACCACTAACGAGCGTGCCAACTATTAGGAGGGAAGAGAAAATGCAGTCGAACAATTATGTACAGCCCAGGGAGTGCAGGGGGCGCAGACAATGATTAAAAATACCATATGGCAGAGAGCGCAGAGAGTCGAGAGAGAAAATATGGTAGAAAAACTGATAAAAGGAGCTACAACTAATTTTAGGAATGCTAAAAATAGGGCTGGAGAAATCACAGAGGTTGCAGCTAGAATTTAGCTGAGTAAATATTCATGAAATGCATAAGTGATGGCAGAAATGACCTGCACATAAAGGCCATAAAACAAATGACTCAAAGTAATTATGCAGGGCGAGAATATGCCTGCTCTGATAGCATGTTAGACACGTACATGTCAGCAACATAATCTAAAGGATAAAACATGAGAATACAATTTTATTAATCTTTGATATACATTTATAATACATGTTGTGACCGTTGAGTTCCACATCACAAGGTCTCTTGGACTCCTTTTGTCTATTCGGCTTCCACACTAACCCATTGAGGATTAGGTGTCGAACAAAGAACTAGATCATGGCAGCAATTTAAATAAATAATGTAGATCATCCAATAGCTATAATTGATCACGAAATGACTATATTTGACCAAGAAACAACGATATTTGACTGAGACATAGAAATAAGGCCTTTCAATTAATTCAAAATTGTATTACATTAACTTTATTACTATATTAGAATATATTAGATCTCAGTTTCAAAATCTTTGTTGCAATACTGACCTTCCTAGCATTTTATGTTGTCAAAATTACAGTAAGCTCAGAAGGCTTATCTCCTAGCTTTTTGAGCATAGGAATAAAATCTTAAATCAAACTAAATAATTCCGATAGACCAAAGTTTAGTCTCAGTGAACATTAACCATCATCATCATTAAATAAATATAGACTAACAATAAATTTATTATTATTTGTTATTGATAAAAACAAAAAAAATATACAATATTTTTCTTAATACTAGGAAATTAAAGGTAACAATTTATTTATTTATATAGGGGTTAAAATTATATGGTCACATAAAGTTTTTTATTACACTGGGAAGTTCTAAGGGAATTTTTTTCTCACGATTTGAAATAGTGTGTTAATGTTCCAAAAATGTATTTTATTCACTTTGATTATTAACATATCTATTAGCAGTATAAAATTAATTTGTAAATTAGGTTTTAAAATATGGAATTAAAAAGTTATAATTATAATTAATGAATTTAATATAAATTGATATTTATTCTATTATATATTATTAATAAATTATAAAATAATTAATATTATAATTTTAATATACTATAAATGAGTAATGATTTTATTGTGAACAAATTAAATTGATGGTAAATTTAGTTTTTTGTCACAATTTATGGGATTCTATTCATGACTTACATATCACATGCTTAATATCTATATTTATTGATTGATATTTTAATTAATTAATTAATTATAGTTAAATTAGTTAAAGAACCTAACTAATTTAGAGATAATCTTAATTCTTGTGCTGTAAATTGACTCCCACATATTCCACGAAAAATTAAATCTTTGCCATCAAACTAACAATCATTAGTAATTAACATTAACTTATATTAAAATATATATTGTAAATTAAACCAACCCAATATACAATAAATCAATCCTACTCTTAAGTAGTCATTAGAAAAATAATTGTTTTTAACTTTATATTAATTAATATATTATAATAAAATTGAATGAATTATTAATCAATTTTTTACTTAATTAAAAACAATTTTTTTATTAACTTAAAATAAATAAATTTTATTACTTATATTGTTCTTTAAAAATTATGTTCAATCATTACCGAACTGTAAGCTATTACCACTAAAACTATAAAAAACATATCTACTTTCACCCACTTGATTTAAATCTTAAATCTTATATTTTATCTAATATTTCATATCACACGATTTCCACATAAATTAAATGTAACGACCTTACGACGCCACGTGAAGATGTCGGTGAGAACCTCTTAATTTTTCAGACCAGCAAGCAGAAGCTGGTTTCATTGAAATTTATATGATTTAGAAAATCTACCCTCCGGAAAAGTCGGTTAGTTTGAAATTTAAATGATTTGAAATAAAACCTATGAGACAATCTACCCTCCCAAAATACCGGCTTCTTTAAAATTTATGTGATTGCAAATAAAACGTATGATACACTCTGCCATTCCCTGTTATGATTTCCGGAATTGTAGGTGTATGTGGGTCACGGAATGCTGGCAATGTGTTACATGCTCTATCACTTTGGGGTCTGTGCGATCCGATTTTTTAAAGTGGATTAACGCACATCATGGGATACAGATACGTATCTCTATTTTTCATTGATTGACAGCAATTTGGATGGCTGATAGCGACTGACATTGTCTCCCATTCTTTTAACCATGTATCCCGCAAAGAGCAGACTCTTACGTGCATTCAGATGAATGCGCAGAAAAGGATCAAGAACGTCGTCACATCTCGTGTTGAGGGATGTTGATTGGCCAAGCATTGTCTATTTCCATGGTTTGACTTCCAATGAAGCATTACCAAATTGCAGAAGAATTTGCACGTGTTATATTAAAGAATTATAACATTGAATTTTAATTCATGTCTAGATACATTGAATGGAGAAAATCTGAATTTTCTTGCTGCAATTTTTTAACCACTGCAGGGAAGGAAATAAGAATGGAAATTACAACAAAATATGGAGAATGGATCAGGAAAGACTCGTGGATTCGGAATTCGGATATTTCTTCAATCAACACGAGTCCTTAGAATGATAATATAACTAGAAATTCGCCTCCAATAAGTCATTTACGCTATGACTCTACATCGATGCAAAACAGTTCTATGTGCATAGAAGGGACTTGTTAACGACGAGTCTCTTAATAATGCGATGTTACTTTGCCAACTCTTCACTCGTAAATGCATATTAATTTGGCAGGTTAACAACTGTAAATCACGGAGAAATGTGGCTTTTAATATTTCTCCAAACGACAAAACAAGTTAACTACACCTTTATAGATGTGTTTATACTATGTTACAAAATTAAAGGAAGGGATTGCAAATCCATATGAGCTGTAAAAGTCTGCAGCAATGCATCGGAAGGTACTATGTTAAAAAATTAAGAATAAATATAAGGTGTGAAAGTCTGCGTAAATGCATTTGAAGGATCTCGATACAGATTTTAATTTAAATTATAGTCACTGAAGCTTTAATTTAATTTCGTAAAATATGGTATGTAGATTTCAGTTTTAAATTTTTTGTAAAAGTAATATTTTTAATTATATATATATATATATAGATAGATATGAATTAATAGACCTTTATATTATTCAAAAAGTTGATTTACATACAGATCACGGCACACAGAGGTAGTGAAAGCTCTTGGCCCTTGATCTTCTTTGTCTAGACGAACCAAAGTAATTCTCAGAGAAAAATACATGAACATGACAACCATGCAAGGACTGGTTACCTCCCCACACATTTTACAAATAGTGGCATATGCAATTGTCCGCAGAAGGATGACTCACCAAAATCTTCCACCTAAGCATTCGCCTAGGAGCACAAAAGACACGCTAAAACACAACGACTGGAGTGTCGTAGGGCATTCAGACAGTGCAAGGGGATGAATCTCCCAAGGTGTCACAACTAAGACTACCGACCAACAACACAAGAAACCACCATAGTTGGTCTAGATAAAAGTATTCCCTCCACAAAAACCATGAAAGTCATGTACCACCATAAGCATATAACAAAGGATAATAATGAAAATGCTGGAGACTGAAGAAGAGAGGCATAAAAATCTCGTATAAACACACAACCATGACCATAATCTGTTGCCATAATATGAAGACCATCATATCATCAATGAACATGCCATAGGAAAAACTAAAAGCTTCAGGTAAAAAACCAAACAACACCACCCACCACCCATGCTCACTAATCATCATGTGAGGACAAATGTTAGTTGGAACCCTTGCACTGGAGTGAGGAGGATCCATTAGGTCCCCACAATTTGATTTGCAGGCAATGTGGCTCTCCCCATGCACTAGTTGAACATCAATTTTATCCAAGTAGAACCTCTGGTTCCTAAGCATCCCCTTAACATCCTCCATAGACGCGAAAAGATTATATTTCTCCATCTTCTTGTCCCTCTGTACCAAGCCCAACAAAGTCTTCACTCGCCCATGAAGCACTATTGAGTTTAAATATTGTTTTCTCTTAGCCTTAGTGTGCCCAGAGTATAGCACCGAAACTGACATTCCTCTAACAACTCAGATTCCAAAAGAGAATGCCTTTCCTCTCTATGTTGAGATCACAAATTTATTGTCATGTTTAAGGTGGAACTATATTGAAATAGGTTGTCATTGAATCATTGGCAAAGATCCTTCCCCTCTCTCTCGAGGTTGGGCTCTTCCACTACTACCCTTTTTACTCCTCATCCTTTGTCTTGGCAGCATTCTGGAGTTTTGGGTGGTAGCATCAATATCACTACAGGTTCTTCCTCTACCTGCAAAAGGGCACAAAGACTAACTCAACCTACCCTTAGCAATACTAGGGAATCAACATACTATTTCGTCCTAGAAGAACCACACATAACACATAACTTTAGACACAAACCCACCAGACAGGGCATATGACAATACTTCCTCTTCCAGAGACACTTCATTCTTTACCACTGAACAAGAAAGGTGCCACCCCGGGAACAAGAGAATTAGAAACCCAAGAGAATGCATACCATTACTGAGTTCCCACCCTCAACAATTACCTAGACACACAAATGAACCCACACAATCTGACCCTCGCAAAAGCTTCTAACTATACTCAACCACACCTTCCTTACATTACAAAAGAAGATGACAACAACCCTTACACCAAATTACTCCAGCAATCCCAACATTTTCCACAAACCACAAAAGAAAGACAACCCACAAAGAGTGAGACTCTAGTCCCTTGAGACCAATGCTTCCAGAGTGACTAAACAAGAAACCCAAGTAAAACAAAGTTGAGATTGGGAAGAGCACATAAAGCATATGGTTGAAAATGTCACCATGACCTTTGAATTAACAATGTTCAGTAGCTAGTGATTTTGCACTTCGCTAATCGCCCACAACAACCACTCTCTAGAAGGAATGAGCACCTTGAAATTCATGTCACCCAAGACAAAACTCCTCTACCCACAACGCAAAAACATCTACACAGACCAGCTTCACAAAAAATTTACTCCAAGTGGCCAAGGACCTCACCTCGTCTCTTACTCTTACTCCACAAATGCATTCACGAGACATCAACACCAATTCATAAACCCTTTGCCAACAATAGTACTACATGCTCATGCATTTGGGACTCTTGTTGCATCCTTCCTACATAAATGTGAAATTACAAGCTCGATAGGGGTGAGAACTTTGCTCCAAGCCCCATTCCATCCATCATTACACTCCATTAGGAGAAATTATATATACTTGTTATAACATAAATATGTATATAAAAATTTGAATTTG